>ONZH01014940.1:0-161543 GCA_900303285.1 Rhinella marina | reverse complement strand
AGGCAGTGGGGTGGCCAGAGGGAGAAGCAGGGCCAGAGCAGGTAGATCAGCAACTGTTTCACAGAGTCAAGCTCCCGTGCCAAGGCCTAGATGTTTGCAAGTCTGGAGGTTTTTTAAAGAAACTGAGGATGACCGACGGACTGTGGTGTGCAACCTGTGCAACCTGTGTCAGGAGCGGCACGAGCGCCTCCCTCCCTACAACCAATCCTTCACCTCCACGATCCTCCACAACCTCCACCAATGTGTCCCAGCGCAGCGTTCAGCTGTCTTTGCAGCAGACATTTGAGCGCAACGCAAATACAATTCCAGCCACCCACATGCCCAAGCCCTAAACGTCCACATCTCCAAATTGTTGAGCCTGGAGATGCTGCCCTATAGACTGGTAGAGACTGAGGCTTTCCGCAACCTGATGGCGGTGGCTGTCCTTCGGTACTTGGTCCCCAGCCGCCACTATTTTTCCCGATGTGCCGTCCCAGCCCTACACCAGCACTTGTCACAGAACATCATCCGTGCCCTGACCAACGCGGTTAGTGATGAGGTCCACCTAACCACGGACACGTGGACAAGTGCTGGCGGGCAGGGACACTATATCTCCCTGAAGGCACATTGGGTTAACTTGGTAGAGGCTGGGATCGAGTCTGACCCTGGGGCCACTCATGTAATACCCACACCAAGGATTGCAGGGCCTACCTTGGTCACGGTTTCTCAGACTTATTATGCCTCTTCCTCCAACCCCTCCTCCTCCTCTTCGCACAGAAACGCTGAGCCAACAGGCAATGTTTCCGAGGGCCAACTGGCACTCTATACAAACAATGTTTACGGAGGGCCACCTACAGGCTCTCTCTCCAATAAATTTTTAGTAGCGTCAAATACAGACACTCAAAAAACAATTTTACATGAGGGAGTGTCTCCCCGTCTGCCATCATGTTCGGCAGAGGCGTAGCTATAGGGGAAGCAGGGGAAGCGGCTGCTTTGGGGCCCAGACCCCCAAGGGGCCCCCTCAGGAGGAATACTAAAAGATTTTATTGTCAGGGCCCCCCAACTGTCATGCCTTGTCTGAGAACTCAATCTTGACCAACCACAGGAGTGGGGGTTGCAAAGAAGTTGCTGGGAGGGGGGCCCCATTCAAAAATTTGCTGTAGGGCCCAGTCAGTTGTAGTTACGCCACTGATGTTCGGTCAGGCTGTCCGTAGGTACACCACCTCTGTCGTCCTCAGAAGCGGCCACTTCGGCAGTGGATTCACCTTCCCCTTTATCATTGCCATACAACAGTTGTGAAAAATTAATTGGCAATGATGAAGAAAATGTAACGGTGCAGTGGACCGTCTGTGAAGCAAACCTATATATTCCCACCATGCCAGCCAGTGGCGTAGCTATAGGGGAAGCAGGGGAAGCGACTGCTTCGGGGCCCAAGCTCAGCAGGGGCCCGGGAGCAGTAGCAGGGATGTGGCAAATCAGTAGGGTAATATTTCTATTTCTCTCTCTTTCCAGGGGTGGGGTGGGATCGTAACGCTGCGCATTGAAACAAGAGGATGGGGAGAGAGGGATTCTCCTACCTCTCCTCTGCGCTGCTGTACTGTGTAATTTGATTGGTGGAGGAGCAGTGAGAGGAAGCTGCTGCTCCACCAATCTTTTCAAGTAATACTTCACAAACAGGGCCCGCTCCCAGACTTCCAGAAGCACCATGTGGACCCTGCATGTGACCCTCTGCACTCCTGCCTGCCCGTCAGGCTGCCTCTCTTACCTGCCCCTCCACCTCCCTTGTAGTGCCAGCTGACTTCCTGCTCTGGCTGTAACAGACATCCAGGAAGCAGGAGCAACCCAGAGCAGTGCTGTCTCAGCCATCTGAGCAGCCTGCCAGCCAGCCAATACAGCAGACCTTCAGGCTCACTGCCAGCCTGACCAACAGTGGTAAGTTTGTGCGCCCTGCCCTGTACTGCACCCCCTATGCTGCATTCTGACCCCTGCCCTGTGTCCCCTATGCTGCACTATGTGTGCCCCCTGCCCTGTACTGTACCCCCTATTCTGTATTCTGCCCCCTGCCCTGTACTGTACCCCCTATTCTGTATTCTGCACCCTGCCCTGTACCCCCTATGCTGCACTATGTGTGCCCACTGCCCTGTACTGTGTCCCCTATGCTGTATTCTGCCCCCTGCCCTGTACTGTGTCCCCTGTGCTGCACTATGTGTGACCCCTGCCCTGTACTGTACCCCCTATGCTGCATTGTGCCCTCTATACTGTATTATGCGTGCCCCCTGCCCCCTATGCTGTATTTTGCCCCCTGCCCTGTACTGTGCCCCCCATGCTGCCAGTGTGTGCCTCCTGCCCTGTACTGTACCCCCTATAATTCACTGTGCCCCCTATGCTGCACTGTGTGTGCCCCCTGCCTTGTACTGTGCCCCCTATGCTGTACTGTGTGTGCCCCCTGCACTGCACTGTGTGTGCCCCCTGCCTTGTACTGTGTCCCCTATGCTGCACTACGTGTGCCCCCTGCCCTGTACTCCCTGTGCTGTATTGTGCCCTCTATGCTGCCCTGTACCCCATGCTGTATTTTTTCCCCTGTACTGTACTGTGCCCCCATGCCACACAGTGTGTGCCTCCTATCCTGTACTGTACTCCTTGCCCTGTACTGTGCCCCGTATGCTGCCATGTGCCCCATATGCTGTACTGTGCATGCCCCCCCCAGCCTATACTGTGTGCCCCTGCACTGTACTGTACCCTCTATGCTGTATCTTGCCCCCTGCTTTGTACTGTGCCCCCCATGCTGCACAGTGTGTGCCTCCTATCCTGTACTGTACTCCTTGCCCTGTACTGTACCCCATATGCTGCCATGTGCCCCATATGCTGTACTGTGCATCCCCCCCCCCCGTGGCCTGTACTGTGTGCCCCTGCACTGTACTGTACCCCCTGTGCTGTATTTTTCCCCCTGCCCTGTACTGTGTGGGGACATGCTACACAGTGTGTGCCTCCTGCCCTGTACTGTACGCCCTATAATGCACTGTGCCCGCTATGTTGTCCTCTGCCCCTGCCTTGTACTGTGCCCCCCATGCTGCACTGTGTGTGCCCCCTGCCCTGTGAACTCTCCCTTACATATGCACATATAGGATGCCAGGATAGTCATGAAGGGGGGCACCATACAAAATTTTGCTGTGGGGCCCAGTCAGTTCTAGCTACGCCCCTGATGCCAGCCATTGGTTGTACATAAACTAATAACAGGAAAAACAAAAAAAATATTTTACAGGAGGGTCAACTACAGACACTCCAAAACAATTTTTTAGGAGGGTCAACTTCGGACTCTCCAAAACAAATTTTTGGGAGGCTCTCCTACAGACATTTGACTGCAATCTCAGTCTGACCAAGGCATTGGTGGTGTCACTGCCATGCTGTGTCAGGCTAAATTTTTGGGTGCTTCATCTGCCACCTGAGTCTAACTTGGTCACTATGGGTTCACCGCCATGCTGTGTCAGGCTACATTTTTGGGTGGTTCACCTGCTACCTCAATCTAACTTGGTCACTTGGTGTCACTACGCTGTCACCATGCTGTGTCAGGCTTATGCCTGCGTCGTGGGGCGGGGGATAGCACAGCAGTGCCAGCATGAGCAGTGGTGTCACCTGCAGGCGGTGATGGACCTTCGTTGCACCTAGTTGGGTGCTTTCCTAACATGTGCCAGCACATGTGCCTTGCCCATATTGGTCTGGGTTAGCACAATTGCTGTTGGCCAGAATTTGGCATAATGGTACGATTAGGCAGCCTCAATGGCATCCATGCATGCTGCCCCTGCTGTTTCCTGTCCATTTCCGTGGTGTTTCCATCATTTTCTGAGGTTTCCAGGTTTTCACCCAGCCTTCCCTAGGCAGAGCCCCGGTCCCCTGCAAAAAATGCTCGAGTCTCCCATTGACTTCAATGGGGTTCGTTATTCGAAACGAGCACCCGAGCATCGGGAAAAATTCGATTCGAATAACGAGCACCCGAGTGTTTTAGTGCTCGCTCATCTCTAGTAATCAAGTCTCCGTATAAATGCACCTGCAAACCAAAATCGAACTTTTTGGAAACAATGCAAAACAATATGTTTGGCGTAAAAGCAACGCAGCTCATCACCCTGAACACACCATCCCCACTGTCAAACATGGTGGTGGCAGCATCATGGTTTGGGCCTGCTTTTCATCAGCAGGGACAGGGAAGATGGTTAAAACTGATGGGAAGATGGATGGAGCCAAATACAGGACTATACTGGATAAAAACCTGTTGGAGTCTGCAAAAGACCTGAGACTAGGACGGAGATTTATCTTCCAACAAGACAATGATCCCAAACATAAAGCAAAATCTACAATGGAATGGTTCAAAAATAAACGTATCCAGGTCTTAGAATGGCCAAGTCAAAGTCCAGACCTGAATCCAATTGAGAATATGTTGTTGATTCTTCACCAAAAATTAAAAATGTTATATCTTTTTGTTTGAAGCCTGAAATGTGGCAAAAAGTTAAAAAGTTCCATGGGGCCGAATACTTTCGCAAGGCACTGTATGTCTACTGGTGTCATTATTTTTTCAGTAGTATAGTACCTGGAGCATTGGGGAGCACAACAAGCACAGTTTTGGGAGTGGCAGCAGGATGACGTTGTCGGGACACCAGGATGGGGAGGTTGATGGCAAAAATGTGAAATGTAATGTGTCTGTGTAACAAACTCTGTAGAGACGAGATGTGGCTGAAAGAATTAGTCATGGCGGTCTGAGTCAAACGGAGGAGAAGAGGAAAGAAAAGGTCTACATGACAGGAGATGTCACTGGAAGTAAAAGGTATGTGGTGCTGTATTCTGCTGTATGTAGTGCGGACTCACTACTGAGACCTGCTTCTCATGTTCTCCTCCAAATCTTTTTTATTATATGTATTTAAAATTTAGCAGTTTAGGAGCCAATGGCTCCTGGGTATTTTTTTTATTCTGGGGCATTGTGTGCTGCTGTGTCCTAGCCAGTAGAGGTGGAGGTCGGAGAGCGGTGTGGCAAGAACGACGAGCGAAAGCTTTCAGCAACGCAGACTGCAGGTACCATGTAGTGTTTCATAGGAATGCAGGTACCATCTACTACATTATCTAGACACTGTTATCTGGGGTGTTACATAGGACTGCAGGTAATATCCACCACGTTATTTGTACTCAGAGTCTCTGTGTAACAACCCAGATAACACATTAAAAACTCTCTGAATGGGGGCGTGGCTAGCCACGGCTGCGTGAGAACGTGTCTCTGCAGAGCTCCTCCGTCTGCTGCCAATCTAACAGCTGAATCCACAGCCATCATGGGCAAAACAACAAGAAAGGGTAGAGCTCGCCCATCTGCTCCCCTTTCAGCATCCCAAGGGGACCTCACCTCTTTTTTCATGAAGCCCTAGGGCTCAGATGACAGCCCTGACCCGCCACCACCGCAGTGCGGGAGCGGCCTACACCACGGCGGAAGCGGCAGCCGCCGTCTCCTACCTGCCCGACCTCGCCTGCGCGCTCAACAGGATCCTCCACGCGACATTCTGTATGCTGCACTACCCTGGGCCGTACCCATTCGGCCCCTCCAGCTCCAGATTGCGGACTGGCGCTTCCCCCTGCCTCTATCTCCGCCGGACTGGAAGCGACTGAACACGCTACAGCGCACCATCATGGCGGCTCCCCGCCCTACATGTGGGACCCCTGTGTCCCTTCATCGCCAGCCCACCAGCTTCAGCGCCTGGATACTACACCTGGACTGCAGGCAAGTCCCCTTCTTTTGTCCCAATCTCCACTGGGGTCTCCTGCAACCTCTCACTCCCCTCCAGCTGTACCCCCCCTGGGACCTCTGCACTGAGGCCTTCAGCCTCAGTGTTTTTGCCACAGCAGCCCTGTGAAGAAAGATCTCACCCTGTCTCACTCTACCACGGACAATGCACATCACCTGGCTCAGGGACATCATGTAAACCCCCCTCCTCCAATAAGGGCCACCAGCACTTACCACCTGGACCCCATTCTGCTCAACCGGGCCACACGCGGGGTCCCCTATCCCCACCAGACTCCCCCGCTTCCTCTTTAGGAGCATCCTCACAGTGGTCCTCTGGATCATCCTCTTGGGGGGGGGGGGCATAGACAGGCCAGTCCTCCTTCATCCCAGGCTCTCACTCACCTGCCCCTCAATACCTCTGGGGTACCTGGCGCCGTCCCTTCACCTGTGTCAAAAGCTGGGCCTACTCCACCTTTACTCATGGATGACACCCGGGCCCCCACAGTTGCGGACCTGTGTCAGCTTATCTGCTCACTGCCCTCCAAAGAAGACCTTTCTGCTTTTGCTTCCAAAATCCTTCAAGAATGCAAGCAGGAATTTGCTCAATTTAGAGCGGAACTCACTACACTGAAAGAACGTGTGGACACTGTCTCTCAAGATCACTCAGATATCCACTCGAAGGTGAAAGCACTTCAAGATATTACTCACGTACATGGGTCTCAAATACACACCCTTCAGCAACACCTAGACGACCTTGAAAACAGAGGCCGCCGTAATAATATCCGGATCCGAGGAATACCTGAATCGGTTCCTCCTGCCGACCTATTCCCTGCTCTCCTTAGTATCTTCAACGATCTACTGTACCGGCCGAGGTCGTCCCACATTGAAATAGATAGAGCCCATCGGGCTGTTCGTCCTCATCCTCCAGACGGATCTCCACCTCGGGATGTCATCTGCCGGATTCATTTTTATGCCATCAAAGAGCACATCCTGTTCCAGGCCAGGCAACGCCAATCCCTCTCCTTTGCAGGAGCGCCCATTATGATCTTACAGGACTTGTCCCGCTACACCCCGGCTCAAAGGGCGACACTGAAACCCGTTCTCTCTCTCCTGCGCAAGCGGGGGATACCTTATCGCTGGGGCTTTCCATTCGCTCCCATAGCTGGCCATAAAGGCAGTTCCGCCACTCTCCGCAACATAGATGATCTACCTGGGTTCCTGCAAGGACTTGACCTCCCGCCTGTGGACCTAGGCCAATGGCCCTCCTTCGTTCCTCCTAACCTGTCTCTTCGACAAGGCCAGCCTTTTTCCCAACGCTCTGTGGGGAGATCCCAAGGTCTCCCATCCCGTGCTGCCCATAACCGCCGCAGACGTCAAGACGGTACATGGCGGAACTCTCAAGCATCACGTCCCTTCTGAGGGCGCACTCCTCCTGGCCGAGGCTTCTACGTTTCCATCTTTACTGTTTCTAGCTGTTCGCTACCATCCCCTGGCTAATAAGCACTAGCTATGGACATTGCTGTTCCAGATTGTTGTTTTCTTTGTTTGTTATCTCAACGCAGGGACGATAGTTGGAACTCTGCTGTATAGCTAACTCTTCCCCCACATAGGTTGAGACACTCTCTTGGGAGTTCACACCTCCTGGGTGACTGTCCTGGTAGACCGTTTGGTCCCTTCTCTACTGTTCACTTTTCCCCTCCTCATTGGCTAAGGGTTCTCCTTGCCTACACCTTCTCCTTCTACCGTACTCGCCTCTCTCTCTTTTCCCCCCTTCTCTACTAGCTTTACTTCCTCCCACCCCTTTTTTTGTTTTTTTTTTTTGTTTAGGTGTCTGGATATATCTTCTCTCAAAATTGCATCGTACAACGCGAATGGCCTGAATACACCACAAAAGCGTAACCAGGTGCTTCATCACTTGCATCGGCAAAAGGTACATATTATTTGCTTTCAGGAAACGCACTTCAAAGAGTGTTCCTCCCCGGGTCTTCGTCATCGCCACTACGCAACCTGGTTCACTGCCAACAACCAGCATAACAAATCTAAAGGAGTCGCCATAGCGATTCATAAGTCCCTGCCCTTTCAGCTGCTAGATTGCGTGGTTGACGCTGACGCCCAGTACTTGATTCTATTTTTGGGCATCGGGGGGAGAGAATTCAAAATCATAAATACATATGCTCCCAATCATAATCAGGTTGCCTTCATAGTCGGCCTAATGAACAAGGCCACTCCCCTGGTAAGGGGTACTGTGATTTTATGTGGAGATCTAAACCTCACCCTGGATCCCACCCTAGACAACTCCTCCGGTCGAGCCGCCCTTTCCTATGGGGCGATCAAAAAGGTAAAAAAAGCCTTTCTGCAGTTGCAGCTCTGCGACCCATGGCGTCTTCAGCATCCCGCCGATAGGGACTATTCCTATTACTCACCCCCCCCACTCCTCCTATAGTCGAATAGACTACATTCTTCTCCAGCATCAGGCCCTCTCCTGGGTGGACTCCACGCGCATAGGCTCCATCTTATGGTCTGATCATGCCCCTGTGTACTGCTCCCTGCAGCTCCCTCATTTCTCCAAAACTGAATGGATGTGGAGACTTAACGAATCCCTCCTCTTGGACTCGGTATGTGCAGCAGACATTTCTCAGTCCATCACTGAGTTTCTCAGTGCACATCAATCTGATACTACTCCTCTACCCACCCAGTGGGAGGCTCTTAAGTGTGTGCTCAGGGGCATTCTGATCAAACATGGGGCGAGGCTCAAAAGAGAAAAAGCTCACTCTCTCTCTCTTGCTCTTCGTAAAGTGGCCAGCTTGGAGATGGCCCATAAATGTGCACTTGCCCCAGCCACCCCACGGGCCTTACAAGAGGCCCCCTTGGCTGCCCGACGCCTTTTGGACAGGTCATATCAGAAGATGGTGCAAAAATGCCGCAGCACATTTTATGAGTTTGGTAATAAGAGTGGAAGGATGTTAGCTAGAGCCATTAGGCAACAGATGGCATCCTCACATGTACCCCTTATTAAATCTCCACAGGGGGCTCCGGTTTTCACCACTCCAGATATTGCTGCCTCCTTCCACCCCTTTTACTCAGATCTGTATGGACTACCAACTCCACCCGACCCAGTGGACGAGCCATTATCTTCTGCCTCACAACTCTCTCCCTAGAATCTCCCTTTACAGCTGAGGAGCTCCAGAGTTCCTTCCAGGTGGCAAGAGTCCTGGGCCTGATGGCTACACAACCAGATTCTACAAGGACTTTGCTGAACAACTATCACCCTTTCTCCTCAAGGTCTTTAATGCGGTGTCCACTGGTCTCCCTTTTCCGGTGCAGGCCCTGACTGCCCACATAGCGGTTATTCCTAAACCAGGCAAAGACCCTCAAGTGTGTGCGAGTTATCGCCCCATCTCTCTACTGAATGTCGACCTTAAAATATTTGCTAAACTCCTGGCGAACCGCCTAAACGCCTTCCTGCCTTCTCTAGTCCATTCAGATCAGGTGGGGTTTGTGCCGGGGAGGGAGGCCAGGGATAACACCCTTAAAACGTTAGATATTATCCATCATGCCAAGAAACATCGTATTCCCCTGATGATCCTGTCCCTGGATGCTGAAAAAGCATTCAACAGGATTTCATGGTCCTCTCTAAGAGCAACTATGGCCCACCTTGGCCTAGGCCCATGGATCACTTCAAAAATACTTTCACTGTACAATTCGCCGTCAGCTCGGGTTAAAGTGAATGGCTCTCTATCCGCTCCCTTCTCAATTCACAATGGTACTCGCCAAGGCTGCCCACTTTCTCCCCTTTTATACGCTCTAGTAATGGAACACCTTTTGGCGAACATATACGGGATAATCCCGATATCAGTGGAATACAAATTGGCGGACGGGAATAAGTGTGCAGCCTTCGCAGATGACCTATTATTATATATTACTAACCCAAGAATCTCTCTTCCCTGTCTCCAGCAGGAACTCTCTTGATTTGGGGTGTGGACCAACTTCAAAGTTAACTTGTCCAAATCACACGCCATGAACGTTTCTCTTGCCCAGGACTTAGTACACTCACTTAGGACCTCCTTCCCTTTCTCTTGGCCTTCCGGAGGGATTACTTATCTTGGAATTAAGCTGAGCTCTGATTTAACTCACTTGTTTCAGGATAACTTCCTTCCCCTGGTCACTCGCTTTGAGAAAGATCTCGAATCCTGGCGTCGCGGGGACTTTTCATGGTTCGGGAGGGTTAGTATACTGAAAATGAACATCCTGCCTAAGCTCCTCTATCTCCTGCAGACCATCCCCATCCGAATACCGTAAATACAGGGTCCGTAAATGCTTTCTAAAGTTTGTCTGGTCCCCAGACAGGCCTAGAATCAAATGGAATGTTCTTGTTCGTGCAAAGGACGAGGGCGGGGTTGGCCTCCCGGACTGTAAGCTATACTATCAAGCTGCGGCCTATGCCCGACTTCTTGATGCCTGTCTGGGTTACTCCCAAAAACAACGGATTGTCATGGCCAGAAGTCTCTCTCCTGCTGCTCTGCAGGTTATTCCTTGGTTGCAGAGCGTGCCGACCTCTGTCCGTTCTGCACTCACCTTCACTTTTTCTCATACCTTTGCAGCCCTGAGGGCGGTGCGCGTGGGGTCCTCCCTGATAGATTTCAAAGGGCCTTTGACCCCGATAACAGATCACCCCCTGTTTCCCCCTGGTGCCTCTGCTGGAATATTCCTGACTGGGACGAGGCGTTCTCCCCTTCGTTTTTGTCAGGTTCTCTCTGGGTCCCCATTACAACCTCTGTCCTCCTTGTTGGGAACCACTCCCCAATCCTCAAAGACCCAGTTTGAATATAATCAGCTCCAGCACTTTTTCGTTACCCTTCGCCCATCACACACATTTGACAGGAACCTCACAGCTTTTGAAAAAGCATATCTTGCCCCTTCGGCGATCTTCAGGGACATCTCTTTTCTATACAAGCTGCTCTTGGAGCAGAAATCGTCTTTACCCCTTTCATTCTGCTCAACATGGGAGAGAGATTTACATATTTCTGTATCCCCTACCCAATGGCGTAGATGCTTCGCGTTTACACATAAATCAATTCTGGCCATGAAAGCACAGGAAACCTGTTACAAGATTCTAACTAGATGGTACAGAGTACCCTCCTTATTACACAAGTGGTTTCCCTCGGTCTCGGATAGGTGTTGGCGCTGTGGGTCTGCGGAGGGCACACTGTTGCATATATGGTGGCATTGTCCTAGCTTACGTCCATTCTGGGACTCTGTCCACACAGCTATTCAAAAAATCACTGGTTTCCCTATGTCCAACTCCCCGGAGGCATTCTTCCTGTTCATTTTCGATTTCAATGTTCCGGCCTATAAGAAATCACTTTTGAAACATCTTATTCAGGCAGCCAAAACAGTAATTCCACTACACTGGAAATCACCTACACCTCCGACTCTAGAGGAGTGGTTTGAGGAAGTCATGTCCAGTTAGAGAATGGAGGAATTAATTGCTCATACCTCTCAGAAATATGCGCTTTTCCTCAAAGCTTGGGAACCATGGGAGGCCTTCCGGAGATCTGGCTCTTATGTAAACCCTTAACAATGTTTCGTGAGGCTCCATATGTACCTTTTGACAATTAGGTTCCTATTAACATGTACGTATTTAAATGCGAAAAAAAAATTTATATATTTTTTTCTCTCTCTTCTTCCCTTCTCTCTCCTTCCCTTCTTTTCCTCCTCTCTCATGTTACCCCTACTCTCTCATGTTAACCCTTCTTCCCTATTACCAGTATCTCTCTTAGCGATGCTTCAGACAAGTAGTCGCACGATACATAAGTATCTTGATATTTGATGGGTCTCCCCAGTTAGACTTGCTACACATTTGACTGTTTCAGATGTCATTTACTTTACTGTAATATTTTATGATTGTTTCAATTTGTAAGGGACATTTGCACAAATTTTATAAAAATCCAATAAACATTTAAATTTAAAAAAAAAACTCTCTGAATACAGATAATGTAGTAGATGTCACCTGTAGTCCTATGTAACACCACGGGTAACACGGTGATAGTTCTCTGAGTACAGATCATGTAGTAGATGTCACCTAACACCGTGGTAGCTCTAAAATGGAGGAAGGGGCCCGAGTTAGGTAGACAGCCCCGAGCCTATCATGCACTTAATCCGCCCCTTGATGCTGTTATACTACACCAGGGATCTAAGAAGAGGCTCCGCCTGGCAGTAGGATGAGCGCTGCTCCACACAATGTATATGAATTCTTGGAGGTTTATGTGCACTTCTAGTCAGCGCGCTTCTCTGAAGCATGCATGCATGGACATCTATAAAGCTATAGAGCACCAAATAAGGAAGATTTGCTTAGGTTTTTGTTTAACTCTAACTGCCGCTGCCATTCAGAGATGTAAACCTGTTAGAAACTAAATATTTGCAGAGTCAAGTAAAACCGCCAGAAGAGCCCAGAGAAGAAGGATTTCATACTGGAGGGATCTCGCAGATCTTTGTGTGAAGTAGAGAGACTGTGACGCTATCTGTCATACAGGGCTTTACCTGAAAGCTGCACAGGAATCTGGGCGTGAGCAGTGTATTAAGTGTTAGGGAATGTGAAGGTATAGGTAATGCAAACAACTGGGCCTGCAGGTTGGAGCATGATTCATTATAGGTAGCTATACTGCAAATGTATATTACAAAACTGCAGTCTCTGCTCCAGTCTCTAAACACTGCATTAATTCATTTACTGCCCAAAGGGTTCAGTTGAGCGAACATTTAAGATATGAAGTCTAGAACATTGGGGGAGATTTATCATAGCCCGACGGCGTACTCCTCTTCGTAAATTAGGTGCAGCATCAGGCAGTCTGTATGACTATACTGATATCTACGCAAGCCCCTGGCGTAGAAGATGATTGTCTTAGAGTGGCGCTGCTCCTTAAATATTCCCTATACCCCCCCATTAGCCCTGATACCCTTGAGAAAGCTCCGGCAGTGGCGAAACATGTTAGGGAAGGAAGGGGAGAGGGGAGTGGAGAGAATATAAATAAAAGCTCCGGAGAGTGGACGGCAGCGGCACATGAAGGGATGATTACTGCCTTTAGGGATGACTCCATCAATGTCACCCGCAACTTACACCCACCTAATAAATTAGTCACATCTCTGGCAGTACATGTGCCAGAAACAGAAGTGTACGCTAACAAGGGGCTGGCATAGACTTCAGCTATAACTTTCACCAATTTGTGCTGTAAGTTATAGTAAATCTAGTGGGCCACACTAAGTCCTGCCCTCTAAAAGTTGCAAATTATGGCACATACAGTACAGACCAAAAGTTTGGACACACCTTCTCATTCAAAGAGTCTTCTGTATTTTCATGACTATGAAAATGGTAGATTCACACTGAAGGCATCAAAACTATGAATTAACACATGTGGAATTATATACTTAACAAAAAAGTGTGAAACAACTGTAAATATGTCTTATAGTCTAGGTTCTTCAAAGTAGCCACCTTTTGCTTTGATTACTGCTTTGCACACTCTTGGTATTCTCTTGATGAGCTTCAAGAGGTAGTCACCTGAAATGGTTTTCACTTCACAGGTGTGCCCTGTCAGGTTTAATAAGTAGGATTTCTTGCCTTATAAATGGGGTTGGGACCATGAGTTGTGTTGGGCAGAAGTCAGATGGATACACAGCTGATAGTCCTACTGAATAGACTGTTAGAATTTGTATTATGGCAAGAAAAAAGCAGCTCAGAAAAGAAAAACAAGTGGCCATCATTACTTTAAGAAATCAAGGTCAGTCAGTCTGAAAAATTGGGAAAACTTTGAAAGTGTCCCCAAGTGCAGTCGCAAAAACCATCAAGCGCTACAAAGAAACTGGCTCACATGAGGACCGCCCCAGGAAAGGAAGACCAAGAGTCACCTCTGCTGCGGAGGATAAGTTCATCCGAGTCACCAGCCTCAGAAATTGCAGGTTAACAGCAGCTCAAATTAGAGACCAGGTCAATGCCACACAGAGTTCTAGCAGCAGACACATCTCTACAACAACTGTTAAGAGGAGACTGTGTGCAGCAGCCCTTCATGGTAAAATAGCTGCTGGAAACCACTGCTATGGACAGGCAACACGCAGAAGAGACTTGTTTGGGCTAAAGAACACAAGGAATGGACATTAGACCAGTGGAAATCTGTGCTTTGGTCTGATGAGTCCAAATTTGAGATCTTTGGTTCCAACCACCGTGTCTTTGTGCGACGCAGAAAAGGTGAACGATGGACTCCACATGCCTGGTTCCCACCGTGAAGCATGGAGGAGGAGGTGTGATGGTGTTGGGGTGCTTTGCTGGTGACACTGTTGGGGATTTATTCAAAATTGAAGGCATACTGAACCAGCATGGCTACCACAGCATCTTGCAGCGGCATGCTATTCCATCCGGTTTGCGTTTAGTTGGACCATCATTTATTTATCAACAGGACAATGACCCCAAACACACCTCCAGGCTGTGTAAGGGCTATTTGACCAAGAAGGAGAGTGATGGGGTGCTACGCCAGATGACCTGGCCTCCACAGTCACCAGACCTGAACCCAATCGAGATGGTTTGGGGTGAGCTGGACCGCAGAGTGAAGGCAAAAGGGCCAACAAGTTCTAAGCATCTGTGGGAACTCCTTCAAGACTGTTGGAATACCATTTCAGGTGACTACCTCTTGAAGCTCATCAAGAGAATGCCAAGAGTGTGCAAAGCAGTAATCAAAGCAAAAGGTGGCTACTTTGAAGAACCTAGACATATTTTCAGTTGTTTCACACTTTTTTGTTAGGTATATAATTCCACATAATTCCATTCATAGTTTTGATGCCTTCAGTGTGAGTCTACAATTTTCATAGTCATGAAAATAGAGAAAACTCTTTGAATGAGAAGGTGTGTCCAGACTTTTGGTCTGTACTGTATATGGTGTGCAGCCAAAATTTGTCACTTTTTTAATGCCACTATTGTGGTGTAAATATATTGATATAGACCCTCATTGTATTTAATAGTCCAGGTGCTGTCTGCTTGAAACACAGGGAGCACTCAGATGGAAACATCACTCACGTGAAAGCAGCCTTAGGCCTCATTCACATTTCCATATTTTCTGAGTACAGCACACGTACCCATTGATTTTAATATGTCTGTTCACACATCAGTACTTTTTTTTACTGACCGTGGGTCAGGGAAAAGGTCACAGAGACATGCACTACTTTGGTCCGTGATGTGGACCTAGCATGCCCATTGAAGTCTATGGGTCTGTTAAAATCATGGACACAACACAGATGACATTCATGCTTTTGAAATTAATGTTCAGCTGTGCTGTGTCAGTGGAATATGGATGACACACAGACACAACAGACACATGGACCAAACACGGATCCTTCACGGATGAAGTACGGACACAGAAATGTAAACGAGGCCTTAGAGATCATGCACACGACCGTTAGCTGTTTTGCGCACAACACAGATACTGGCCGTGTGCATTCTACAGAACAGACAGCCCCTAATAAAGCAGCCCTATCCTTGTCTGCAATGCGGGCCAGAAAAGGACATTGTCTATAATTTTGCATGCCCAAACACTTTCCTTAAAAAGTCAATCTGTTTGTTTTTTCTTTTGTTCAGGTGCCTGCTGTAAAAGCAGCTCTCAGGAAATACTGTTACAGCAGCTCAGGCATGATGGCTGCTCTCATAATCATATCATGAAAAAAAGAATTAAAAAAATGTACAATCAGAAAATAAAAAGAGAATGTTTCAGTAAATATTACTGTATTGCTTATATTACTGTATTGTTCAAACTGTTGTATCCATGGTTTGTTTTGGACACATGACTCTTCTAAGTAAACTATTTACTGTCAACTTAGAGGCTACTGATAGTAAGCCGCTGCCTTTTCTGTTAACTATATACTTCTCATCTTCTCAAAGTGCCACCTCACAATGCTATTTTCCTAGAGTTTTTTTTAACTATAAAAACCGACCTGAAAGTCATGCATTTTTTACAATGGCTTTTTTGTTGTTGTTGTGCATTTTACAGTTACACAGTTTTCTTGTGTGTTTTAAGCCTTTTTATCCCCAAAGAGAAGTCTATGGGAAAATGTCGTATTTTATAATTTCCTATTGCAAGCCTAAATCTGGCTTAAAAGAAAGGAAAAAAACTTTTTTTTCGGCACACAACAACCTACAGAGAAAAAGTATAATGGAAACTAAACCTTCTTTTGTGTTTTCGACCTGCTCCTGGTTTTCTCTTAAAAATACTGATGAAAAATACGGACCCATTAGTGACCACGTGAAATCAGCCTGGTTTTATGCACCACAGTTTTGACCATTTTTATTCTTATTACAATTATACAGAAAGGTGTTTAGATGCTGCAGCTCTTCAATTTGATGCAAAACTTTGATTAGCATAATAGTGCTTATCTGGTGATACAAAGTTTTAACAATTATGATGTTAGCAATTATCCTCAAGTAATGATTGCTTCATGAAGAAGATGTTATCACAAGATAATTCTGAATTAATCAACTTGCCTTGTAGTCAGAATTTTAGTGTGTAGGGTTGATGTCACACACAACTTTGTGTGGCAGTTTTTGATGGATTCAGTAGGAAGGAGTAGAAACCCTGCCATTATATTTCTCATTCCCTTCTGACCCACTTTTGGCTTTGGCTCAAAAACTGCATAATTAAAAACTGCCACAAAATCTGTGTGACACTACCCTTAAAGGGGTTTTCTGATTTCATAATGACTTAATTTTTTATCTGTCATAGAGTACCCCAAACACTGCATATTCCCCCCGTATATATATTAAATGTCGAGGAATCACTGCATTGTGGCAGGATGTTTCCATGTAGAACTTCCTGTTTTCATCTGCTTGCTGTGGGTTTTCTAACTAAACCCAGCATGCTTTGCTTTGTAATGTTTCACAGGCTTTGCTTAGCTGACATGGTGAAGTGAGGTGCAGGGGGCATGGCTACTGCAAAGAGAAGTGTTCCAGGCGGAGAAAAGAATACTTGTTTGGTTAGAATACCCAGTGGGAAGTTGAGGAAAACGGGTAGTTCTACATGTACACATCCTACCAGGGTGCAGCGACGCCAAGAAAAGGGAAAGTCAAGAATTCAGTAGAAGAAATAAAGCTTTGTATCCGGTGCTTCCCCATAATTTGATAAAAATGTATTTCATCTATACCAGGGATGCCCAACCTGCGGCCCTCCAGCTGTTGCAAAACTACAACTCCCAGCATGCCTGGACAGCCTACAGATATCAGGGCATGTTGGCAGTTGTAGTTTTGCATCAGCTGGAGAGCCACAGGTTGGGCACCCCTTATCTATACTATTGACACACTCTATTTATTTTTATCCATATCAAATACATTTTTTTTTATCAATTTACTAGGAAGCACTGGATCTAATTTTTTTTCTTTAACTGCATCCTTGATTGTCTTCACATCTGTGATCCTGTGCATTATAATGTTGTGGCCCACCATCTCCAGCTTGAAAGCCCCTTTGCCTTGAGTGGATTCTACATGCACTGCCATTTGTTCTGACTTTTCATAACACCCAAAGGTGAGCAATCTTTCATCTCTGACTTATATCATCATCTCTCTCCGCTATCACCCTATGTGTTTGCGCTCTGGAATTTTACAGATTGCTTCAGTCCAATTAAATGGAAAGGGAGGTGTTGACATGAACAACAGAGATATGGGGCACCAACTATGGAGTGTTTGGGGTACTCTGAGTAGATAAAAAAAAAGATTCATTATGCCACTGGAGAACCCCTTCAAACCATTATTAGCGAAGTGCACACATAACACATATGCTTTCGATTTGCCAACATTGAAATTGAATTGAAGGGATTAAAGGTTTTTTTTAGAGCTTTTTTAACTTATGACCTATATACAGGATAGGTCAACAGTATCTGATCAGTAGCACTGCAGCCTTCTCGCAGCTCACCAAGCACAGCGCTGTATATTGTATAGCAGCTCTGCGTGGTATCGCAGATCAGCCCCCATTCACTGGGGTTGAGCTGCACCTAGGCCATGTGACCGATACACGTGATCTCACATGGCCTAGGAAAATCTGCAAGAAGGCGCTACAGTGAGCAATTCAAGGTACATCGTATGCGTTTTTTTTGCTATGCGGCACTAACGACCCAAGGGCTAAGGGCTTGTTCACATCTGCATTGCTTAAATGACAAAAGGAACACCTTCCGTTTCTATTCCTCATCCACTGACTAATTGACTATTATGTAAAAAAGAATTTCATACCGTCATGTATCCATTATTTTTGTCGCAAAGAAAAGTCTTGAAGAAAGGTCTTTTTTTTCTACTAAAATTAGCAGAAAACTCACAGTGTTGGACAATAACTCAGCACGACAGATGCTCAAAAGCTTTAATTTAAACAGGTAAGGAATTTAAAACCTTTTTTCCTTATTTTGTTGTTCTACATTATGGAACAGAAGCGAATCGACACAGAGAATCGACACAGATTTCAACAATTTAAGATGTTCTGTAATGAACACAGCTCTAGATTTCTCATGACACCCCACCATACCCAGTTATTTCTTTCTTGCCCACTACTCACATCATTCTCATAAGCTAGTTTTGTGCTGTAATTTTTACCATTCAATTAACAGTTTTTTTATTCTGAATGGTTGACAATGCTGAAATCCAATCATTTATAAACTGTAATGACTGTATACTTTGGGAGTGGGGGATTTATTATTCCCCCTATGCCAGTTTTCTAGTATCTAAAAGTCAAGTTTTGTGATATTTTAAGCTGCAACTGACCCTTTTTGTCTGCCCTCGCCAGTTTTAGAAAAGGGGGAGTGGTGAGGGAGGGGTGTGGGCGCAGCCGTTGGCCCCAGTACAACCTGATGACTGCGTGTTGATAGGCCCTTTTCTCTGTTAGGGCTCATACACAGAACCGTATGTATTTTGTGGTCCGCAAAACACGGATCTGCAAAAAAATTTTTTTTTGCGGATCCATTGTAACAATTAGAGATGAGTCAATTTCATGTTATGAAATCCGTTCATGCTTTGTTTGGTGGTAAAAGGTGAATTGCATTATGGATTCCGTTACCACGGACCATAACGCAATTCTATGACGGAATGCATAACGGAATGCCTGTAGAGACATTCAGTCATAATAGAAGTCTATGGCCATGCCAGGAGAGGACTCCGTTATGCAACCCATAGACTTCTATTATGCCGGAATAAATAACGGAATGCCTCTAAAGGCATTTCGTTATAGAACTGCGTTATGGTCTGTGGTAACGGAATCCATAACACAATTCATCTTTTACCACCAAATTTCAAAATATGAAATTCGCTCATCTCTAGTAACAATGTCTATCCTTGTCCGCAAAATGGACAGGAATAGGACGTGTTCTATCTTTTTTGCGGAACGGCCATGCGGACATATAGAAGAGGAATGCACACAGAGTCATTTCGGGGGTTTTTGCGGACATATTGAAGTGAATGGTTCCTCATACGGACCGCAAAAATGGACATGAAAAAACATGTTTGTGTGCATGAGCCCTTAGTCAGTATCCTCCTCCTCTAACCTCCGCTCTCAAGGCTGTGTCCATGTCTGGCTGCTGAATGCCAGCATGTCTGGTTCTCTGCTGGATGTCCTGTCTGGACCGGTCCCACACATGAAAACACCAAATCCTGATGCTACTGACATTCCCTTTGGGAATCCTGGCACAGGGGAAACATCCAGTTCAAATAGGAAGTAATCTGACATTGCATACATCATTCATATGGAAAATTACCAGCATTTGATACTGCAGCAAAAACGTTTTCACTGGCACTAGTGTACAATGGCGTACTCACCATGCAAACAGACCACACCACTGTTATAGTTATTGTGGCGAGAGTGGGTCAACATTAAAATTCTTCCCCAGCCTCCATCAGATTCACTGCATTTTCCTTTGGTCACAACTAGGGAGAGTCAGTGCATATGTTTTTACTACATTTGTATAGGAGCGATCCATCCCATTGAAATGAATGGGATGGTTAGGTGTAATTACACCTGCTCACCGCTGCGGATGTTACGGTGAGCAGGTAAACAATGAAGAGGAGGCGGCGCTGGCACGGCGCGTGCCTCCTCTTCAAACTGCTGATCAGCGGGGGTGCCGGGTGTCGGACCCCCACCCATCTGATATTGATGACCTATCCTGAGGATAGGTTATCAAAAAATATAACTTGGACAACCCCTTTAACCCTTTGGGTGCCTGCACACAATGCAGATTACATGCTGGTTTTTGTGTTGAAAAACAGCAGCATAATACAGTACCAGCAAAGTATAGACAAATCTCATGTACACTTTGCTTTTTTCTTAGATGTGGAAATTGACCTGCTGTGCGGATTTCAACATCTGCAGCATATCAATTGTTGTTGATTTCAATATAAGCATGAGATCTGCAATTTTAGGGCTCCTGCACATTGCCTGGCCGTGGCCGTATTGTGGCCCGCATACTGTGGGTACGCAATACACAGGCACCGGCCATGTGCACCCCGCATCACGGCTCGCGGACCCATTCACTTGAATGGGTCCACAATCCTGGAGATGCGGAAAGGAGGCACGGATCGGAACACCACGGAAGCACTACGGAGTGCTTCCGTGGTGTTTCTGGCTGTGCCTCAGCACCGCAAAAAAGTAGTGCATGCACTACTTTTTTGCAGTGCGGATCGTGGGATGCGGATCGCGGACCCCATTCAAGCGACTGGGTCTACGATCTGAATGCGGCGGCCCCACTGTCAGTGCGTGTGCATGAGCCCTTAATCTGCATCAAATCCACACCAAAAAAGTGCAGATTTATGTGCGTTTTTTAATGTGGATTTCATGCAGATTTTCTGCACACAAATCTGTACCGTGTACCGCCACCCTTCAGGTTCAAGAGTGGCCATTTTCACAATCCAATAGTTTTTTTTTGTTGTAGCAACCTTTTCTTATTCTCGATATCGCTATGGACTGTGTTCACACAAAGCAAGACCATCCACCTAAGGCCACCTGCGTGAACGCACATAAGATAATAAGGGTAAAATCCACAGCTAAAACCACAAACATAATTGATGTGCTTTTTAATTAGAAATCTGCATGGCAGGTCAATTTGCACACAGAAAAAATCTGCAAAGTGTGTGTGAAATTTGTGTAATCTCATAAACTCTGTTGGTACTGTAATAAGCTATAGTTTTTCCACATGGAATTACCGCACGTATTCCGCAACGTGTGCAGGTGGCCTAAGATTTCATACTGTCTTTCCTTTAAAAAAAAGACTAACTAATGTAGTTTCTCCATAACACTTATTTTTCGTTTCTTCCTCACGCCCAAATCCTTGTTCTTTCCGTTTATTTAGTCACATTTTCACTTACCACATGGGCATTACAGCCAGTCTATGACATTTTTACTGTTACATAGTCCTTTATAGGTATTTTATAGGCGTGTAATGGGTGGTTTGTACATTTACCCTTCATAATTATAAGGTGCCAGTAGAAATGTTCTTTTATTTCCTTATCACCTCCTGTCTGATATCAGTTTAGTGCAGACACTGACCTGTGTAAATGAAGCTACATAGCACTTCAGAGTCACACTGCTTCTCCAGGACATCATTAAGATAACACACTGTTTCCGGCCATGTTGTCACATCAAGCTTCTTGTTTGGTAAATCTTGCCAGGCAGCTCAGTGAAAGGGGCATTGGAAGCTACCGATAGCATAAACAACCACATGCCCTATCTCTTTTCCTAGAAACAGACACATTGGCTGTAAGAGAATATAGTTAACCCATTAATACGGGACAGATTAACTAAAACTGCATCTGCAGTGTCTGTTTAACCTCCTGGCACGTACGTTAAGTTGAACCTTAGGCCCACATTGTACCAGCGGATGCCAAAAGATGAAGGTTTATTTGCCACAATGATCGGATTTTTTACTGTATGGAGCAGAGCAGCAGCCTGCGCTATTCCAGAGTCATCCAAAAAAAACATCTATTGCCTATGGGGGTTCGATGTCAATCAAAGGCATTCTTTTAACGCATGCAAATGGAAACCTTCGGAGGACACTGCAGACACGCTGCAATGTGAAAGAGGCCTAAGGGGAGATGCTTTTTAGCTTTTGGTTGTGTGTTTTAGGCTAGGGTTACATGGCGACATTTGTTGCACAACAAGAAAGTTGTGCGCCATTTCATGTAATGTATTTCAATGGTGCTGCAATGCGACATACTGCGACACTCGCAAAAAATTCATTCAAGTCAGATTTTTCTGTGACTGTTGTATCGCAGTGGCAGCATGTCGCATTGGGACACCATTAACATATATTGCATGAAATGTCGCCGTGTAGCCATACCCGTTTTTGTCACGCAACACGTCACCCTAGCCTTATGGTATATGGACTGAAGTCTGAAAACTTTCTGGGGTCAGTAATTATTTTCATGTCTGGTCCTGGATCTGTATTTGTTATGAAGTATGAATTCCTTTTGGGCTGTTAGGCCCCTTTCACACGAGCGGGAGACTCGCATGTCTCCCGCAACGGATCTACAGGGCTGGACTCCGCACTGACAGGGATCACATATAATGCTATGCGATCCCTGTCAGTGCGGAGTCCAGCCCTGTAGATGCGTTGCGGGAGACATGCGAGTCTCCCGCTCGTGTGAAAGGGGCCTTAAGGTGTCACATGCACTTCGATTTGATTCATTAGCTTGGCTGGGCAATTTGGGGGTGCGTTCTATATAAATGGGCGTGACCTTCATTAAAAAATGCATTCCTTACAAAGCATGGGGCTAATCACAACAATACTCAGAAATCACTCTGTCTCTGGAATTTTAATGTTTTCAAAAAATTAAAAGAATAAAAAAAATATATTTTAGTTTATATATCACCGATTCCCCATACAAAATGATTGCAAATTCTGTATTCAGCATGTAGGCATGCAATAGTAGGTAATAATATCAATACAAAAAAACACCATCAAACCGTACAGCACAGAAGAAACATATTAAACCGCCTTAGACATACAGTATCATTGTGCTGGTCATATTTCTACAACCACTGATTATTTTGCTGTGTTACGGTGGAAGACGGCACTGAGCATTATATCTGTAGATCATGACACGTGATAGAAAATGTAGGTGACCTTGAAACAATATTAACAGTTTCATCTACTCCCTGTCCCTAAAGTGTTTCTAATTATAACAGAAAAAAATAATTAGATCTAATAACCCATTTAACTTTCAGGACAGTAACATGATACACTCCCTGCGGGTCAGAACAAATCAGTGAGTTATCAAAATACAATTTTAACCATTTTTATCAGAACCGATAGGGACACCTATTGGCACACTGGATAAACTACTTTCAATAACAAATTGCTATGGCTACATTCATATGACCGTAGTGTTTTGCAGCCCGTAAACTCCGGATCCGCAAAACACGGATACTGGCACGTGTGCATTCTGCAATTTGCGGACCGCACATGGCCGCCACTACGATAGAAAGTGCCTATTCTTGTCTGCAACTGCGGACAAAAATAGTACATGCTCTATGTTTTTTGCGGGGCCGTGGAACAGTGTGCTGTATGCATCTTCTGCAGCTGCAAAATTGTGGAACGGATGCGGACCCATTCATACGGTCGTGTGAATGGGCCCTAAAGAATATACTTTACACAGTACTTGAACATCCATTGCTACTAATAAAAATGGCCACTCTACTTTCAAGAAGGTTTGCATAAATGAATAGTATAAGTGAATATAAGAAATTTTGAAATACATCTTATAAGAGACAAATGCCTTTTTCTCCCTCTAGCAGCTCACTCTTCCTCATCCCTCTCCTCCTCATAGACTTCTATTGGCATCACATAATTGGAACCTTCAGTGAGCTTTCAGTAGATCTTTTCTGTCCAAACTGTGTGAAGTGTACTGAAAGCACAGTGACCATTTATATGCTACTGCTAACATGTCAGACTATGAAAGACTAATCTGAATTATTTCATACATAACTGTAGGTGTGCCATGTCTACTAAGGGTTAAAAACATTTGTTTTACTGTAAAAAATGTTCACGCTTGCTACCTGTGAATGAAATTCAGGTCTACATTTAATGGCCTGATGATGTTTTACTTATTCTGGTGCAAGGTTCGTTATAGCATACAAGGGAGGCCTTTTTTTTTCGGACATGATCATGGTAGCATCTGAATCTAATCAAGATTGCTTCTATTCACTGACAGAAAGCAAAGATCTGGCAAGCCATGAGGAATTATAAATATGTTAGTTGTAATAACTGTATGAAAGGCTGAGTCACTGTGCAAGCACTTGGCTTCTCGAATGCTGGGTTACAGCCAACATTATAGCTGTAGATGGTGCAGAGGTAACAATCACAACCAGACCCAAACTCCTGAGGGTCCCATAGATCACAGATTTATGGATGGTGCGGAGGTGTGAACCGAGTCACAGGATGAGTCACAAATAATGTCACAGACACCGTTCAGGTGCAGCAGAATAAAACAGCTCAACTTTGTGATGCAGCAAAATAGCAGTATGGTCGTGGAGGGATTGACAGAACGTTCTCCAAAGGGATTCACACAGCCCAACTTGCTGATGGGGTAATAGCAATTTCTCAGGCTCGGTGTCTAGTCTGTACTCTGCTGCAAGGGTGCATTCAATGCACTTACCGTGGTCTCTCTGTCTGAGGTCCAGGTCCTCATGTGGCCTTTCCATACAATTGCAGAAAGGCTCCCCACCTCTGGAATTAACCCTGGTAGACTAAAACTTCATAGGCCCCATAGCAAAACTTAGTATCCTGTGTCCAATAAGCCATATTGAATTCAAAGAATTGCAAAAGTGGAGGCCTATGTACACACACACTCAAAGAAACACAGGACAAGTTCTGGACCTTCCTGTGTTTGAGCTCCCCTTCTTTGTTGTAGACATGCAGGACAGGAATATGAGAAGCCTAAGGAAATCAATGAGAAAATTATCCCAGAAGGCACAGTGTACTGAAATTGCTTCACCTGTAGAGTCAGTTTTGCAAGAGTTAAATAGAAAGGTGTGATGTATTACAACCGGCCATTTGATATGATTGTAGATAGACATTTGAACCTGTGGCAATAGATTCTGTCCAATGAAGCGTGGTCCCATCTA
This sequence comes from Rhinella marina, assembly GCA_900303285.1. NCBI lineage: Eukaryota > Metazoa > Chordata > Amphibia > Anura > Bufonidae > Rhinella > Rhinella marina. The sequence continues at coordinate 136,688 of ONZH01014940.1, read as the reverse complement.
ACCTGGGGTGTTCATTTGCAGATGTTTGTTTAATGTTTGGTGTGTGCTTATGAGTATGTGGAAAATCCACATGCTTGTCACCTTATTCAAGTGAATGGAACTGATTTTCAGTAGTGGACAATTCTGCAAATTCTACAAAAAAAACTGTAGGGTATAACAGCAACCTCATGCACACAGCCGTTGTTGTCCAGTGCCCATATTGAAGAAGGTGCAGTGCAAAACGGAGGCACAGAACCACTACGGAGTGCTTCTGTGGGTTTTCTGTCCGTGCCTCCGCACTAATTTTTTGCGGGGCAGCCTGTCAGATGCGGATCGAGGACACCATTCTTTTTTGTAAATCAGGTATATTTTTATTGAGAAAAAGGAATAACAAAGCATTACTCGTACATAATTTCTTGTATCAATGACATAGCTTAATAAATCTGTATAAGCATATAAATCTTTGTGTATCTTGTGTTTTTTTTGTAGCAGTTTTCCTATTTGTAGCAGTTTTCCTAGTAACGTTTATAACATATAAAGATTACCAAATTTTATTTTTTTGGGGTAAAATTACCCCCATCCCACCCCAACTAACCCACGAAGAAACGACTATCTTGACCTATATCAGTATATGATATCAGTGCTAAACCACTCTGGAGCAATATTCCACCATGTACATATTTGGGTATCTGATTCATATTATGAAGCTCGCACAGTACCCCCAATCACATCCCTACTAGAGGACCCCACCTGTTTACATCAGAGGACTCAGAGCGGACAGTTGTCCTCTTATACAATCTGTTTCTGACGCCCTAGATGCTAGTCCAGGAACTCGAAATCATCCCTGCCAAATGGTCATAAACTTAGCTGGGCATCTTCGTTTCATATAGACTCCATTTTCAAATCGCAGTATCATGTTGAGTCTACTTATAAATTCCCGTTTGGTGGGGGTCTGGTCTATCCAGTGTTTGGCAATTAATATTCTGGCTTGGAAGAGAATTCTTTGAATGCACAAGGACACTCTGTTATCATTCCCTGATAGTTCAACAATCCCTAGTAGACACATTCGTTAGGCCTCTTTCACACTAGCGGCAGCACGGATCCGGCACCTAAAGGGTGCCGACGGGTCTGTACTGCTGCTGATACATGTGTGGAGCCGGAGCAGCGCTCCGGCCCCACACATGTTGACACAGACACAGAGAACATACATACACATACATACTTACATACTCCAGCCAGGGACGCCGGCAGCACGTCTTCACGCGCCTCCTGCGCGCAGTGATATCGATTCCCCACAGCGCCCTCTGCTGGGCGCAGCGGGGAAACGTCATAGCTGCGCGCAGGGGGCGCGTGAAGACATGCTGCCGGCGTCCCTGCTTGGAGTATGTGAGTATGTATGTGTTTGTGTGTATGTATGTATGTATGTATGTCTGTATGTATTTCTGTATATGTGTAGCCGGATCCGGAATGACTCCCCATTGCAAGTCAATGGAGGACAGATCCGGATTACTGGTGTGTCACACCAAACGGATCCGTCCCCATTGACTTGCATTGGGGGTCATTCCGGATCCATCTTGGTGCGGATGCCTGGACCGGAGAGAAAACCGCAGCATGCTGCGGTTTGTTCTCCGGTCTGAAGACGGAACGGAATGCTTTCAGGAGCATTCAGTTGTCTTCAGTTCAGTTTTGTCCCCATTGACAATGAATGGGGACAAAACTGAAGCGTTTTTTTCCGGTATTGAGCCCCTATGACGGAACTCAATACCGGAAATTAAAAACGCTAGTGTGAAAGTAGCCTTAGCCATATCTGCGTCGTCTGAGCAATTATCCTCAATACTGCTTCCCAATAGGCATTTAAAACAGGACAATCCCAGAACATATGTATCAGGGAGGACTCTACTGCACCGCATCAGGGGCAACACGAGGATGTCCTGAGCCCTATTTTATATAAAAATGCTGGAGTTCTGTATACTCTATGTATCAGGTGATAGTCTTTGTGCTTCACTTAGTGTAAGGGTAGGGGTCAGAGCTAGCACTTCATCCCACTGCTCTTTCGTTATAGTACCAATGTCCCGTTCACATTTGTCTTTAATTAGTAAACAGTCAGAAGATACAGATTTTCAAACAAATGTCTATACATCATAGAGATAAAGCCTTTAGAGCTACCTCCGCTCAACATCGCGGACACCATTCAAGTGAATGAGTCCTGCATCCACATATGGTGACCCTACAGTCGGTGCTCGCGCACTGCAGACCTCTTCACAAGCACCTGCCAACCAACGGCTGTGTGCATGAGGCCTTAGAGAGACAGGGTTCTGTTTTTCATGGTCCCCGCTTTATAAGCAGCGTTTGATAGACCCTTTTAATAGGTCACAAAAAGCCCATATGTAAGGCTTAAGTATTGAATTTACAATATTACCTTTTAAATCAATAGCAATTTACAAATTGTAACTTTTTCGCATGCAGTAAAATGTAGAGGGCTCCCACCTAGCTTGTCTGTAGGTGAGGGGATCTCCTGCCCCTGACACCTGCTAAAAGCATGCAAAACAGAAACAGAAAGATATTCTTGTTTGCTCAACAGTTACATGACAGCAATTTATTTTGTCTATTCAGACAAGTACGTCTCCACAACGCATTTAAATAGCATTTGTCTCATCATCAGCTTCTAAAAAGGAGATGGAGGGCAGTAATGTTTGAATAAACATAAATCGTGTGTGACATTTCAGTTTTGTAAGCATTTCTCTGAAATTAGAAGTAAGAAATGGGTTTCACAGTGAAGAATATGAAGTTGTCAGCTCTGATTCTTCCAGTCCTCAAGAATGTAGTATATTTTCCCTGGGAGAATCTTTGTATTTCATTTTTTTGGAAGAGCTGTCATATCAGAAATTACCTCAGGTTGCGTGACTAGCCCCTAAAATAAACCATCATACACGTCACCCCATAATTATTATCCAGCCAAAATCTGTGCTCCTTATATTATCAGGTTTATTTCTCAGTAAAAGTGGCCTAGAAGCATAAACTCGGTAAAGGTGAAGGTAAAACAGACCAAGCTGGAAGATAAATGGATGAATGTCCAGTAAGGCTCAGTTCTCAGTTTGTGAAAGATGATAATGACTTACCGGTAATTGGATTTTCCTATAGCCTCCACAGCGGCACGGACACATAGGGGGAGATACCCCACCTCCCATAATAAGTAGTCCCCTCCCCTTACCTGCTCCAGTAAATAACTGAGAAACTCTGAAATAGTGCAATCATATTATCTTCATATTCAGCTAAATTCCCAAAAAATTAATTAAACTTCAAATACATATAGAAGAGCATAGTGGGGGAAAAAAAATCCCCGTGCCGCTGTGGAGGCTATAGGAAAATCCAATTACCGGTAAGTAATTATCATCTTTTCCAGGCGCCTCCACAGCGGCACGGACACATAGGAGGATTAACATAGAAGACAATTAGGGCGGGCCAACCACAGATAGTACTCTGGGAGCAAAAGATAAATCTCTGTTTTTTAAAACATCCAATTTATAATGATTAAAGAAAGTATTTTGTGAAGCCCAAGTTGCTGCTTGACAAATCTGTTCTATTGGAACATGATGAAACTCTGCCCAAGAGGTTGCCAGGGCACGAGTTGAATGTGCCCTGAGACCTTCCGGCACAGAACCCTCCTGAGACTTATAAGATAAGAAAATAGCTGATCTAATCCATCTACTTAATGTTGGTTTACTGGCCGCTTCTCCTTTCTTGGCTCCTGCAAATTGAACAAAAAGCCTATGTGATTTTCTCAAGGATTTTGTTGCTTCAAGGTAGGCTAAAACACATCTACAAACATCTGGTGAAAACATCTTTCTTCTTCTGTACCTAGAGGATCACCAAAGGATGGTAAACACATTTCCTGACTACAGTGAAATTTTGACACAACTTTGGGCAAAAAGGAAGGATAGTGTTTTAGAGTAATTCTATCATCACCAACAACCAGATAATGGGGTCTACATGAGAACGCCTGAATTTCCTCCACCCTGCTTGCCGAAGTGATAGCGCCCAAAAATATTGTTTTGAAGGAAAGCAACCTTAAGTGAATATCTGACAGCGGCTCAAAGGGTTTTTTTTAAAGCGGAAAGAACAAGGTTTAGGTCCTAGGGAGGAACTGTACTTCTAATGGTAGGCATTAATCGACTGGCCCCTCTCAGGAATCTTTTAATTAATTCAAAATCTGCCAGTTTTTTACCCAGAAGGATGCTCAAAGCTGCCACCTGCACTTTTAAGGTATTAACCTTTAGACTTTTGTCCAAACCTGACTGCAAGAAGTTTAAAACCAAAGCAATGTTATCTGGTACAGCCTCTCCGGGTCCACCTTGCAGGATTTTATAAAAACATCCCAAATTCTATGATAAATTTTAGATGTTATAGGCTTTCTACTGTGTATTATTGTAGAAATTACCCCTTCTGAAAGGCCTTGTCTTCTCAAATTTCTGCGTTCAAGTTCCATGCAGTGAGTCGTAGTTGCTCTACCTTGGGGTGGAGAACTGGACCCTGATGTAGAAGGTCCTGACGAAATGGTAGAGTCCAATAATCCCCTGCAGAAAGGGAGAGGAGAAGCGGGAACCATGCCCTCTTGGGCCAATAAGGTGCTATTAAGATTACTCTTGCTTTTTCTACTAGAATCTTTTCTAGCATTCTGGGCAACAAACCTATTGGTGGGAATGCGTATAGGAGTCTTTTTGGCCAGGGATGTGACAGGGCGTCTACAAAGGATGGTCGATCTATGAGGGACAGAGAAGCAAAGTTTTTTACTTGTTTGTTTTGGCGTGTGGCAAAGAGATCTAGATATGGACTGGACCATCTGACAGTTAAGGTCCTTTTACACGGGCCGATTATCGGCCGAAAAATCGTTCCTAGGAACGCTAGTGCCGATAATCGGCCCGTGTAAAAGTGGCCCTAATCAGCCGACGAACGAGCAAAACGCTCGTTCGTCGGCTGATTGGATCTTTTGTGGAAACCAAAAGATCCAATCTGTCGGGCGCACATCGCCCTGTGTAAACAGGCGATGTGCGCCTGACAGTATGGAGCTTCCCGGCCACACGAGCGATACAGCGATCACTCGTGCGGCCCGGCGCTCGATTCGTCGGACCGTGTAAAGGCTCCCTGCCCGAGCGCCGATATCACTGATCGGCGCTCGGGCAGGGAGAATAATCGGCCCGTCTAAAAGGGCCTTTAGTTGGTGGAAAACCTGATGGTTTAGACACCATTCCCCTTCCTTCAAGACGTCCCTGCTGAGGTAATCTGCTACCGTATTATTCTCCCCTTTTATGTGAACCGCAGATATTGAACTCAGATTCTCTTGTGCCCAACCTAGAATTTTTCTTGCAATAGCTTCCAGGGATTTGCTTCTTGTTCCTCCCTGTCTCTGTTTATATAAGAGACCGTCACATAGTATATGTTGTCCAATACTATCTTTTTTTTTACCAATTCCTGTTTTAGCTTCTTTAATGCTTCCCACACTGCAAGAAGTTCTCTTACATTGGAGGAGGACCGACTGTCCTTCCGACTCCAAATTCCCTGTACAATAGAATCTTTTGAATGGGCCCCCCATCCTGAACTGCTGGCATCTGTGGTTATTAGAACTGGGTTTACTATGTCCCAGGGAACACCTTCCTGTAAATTTCTTCTGTGAAGCCACCATTTTAGGATACTTTGGCCTGCACAGAAAGCCTTACTTCTCTGTCTAAGGACAGAACACTTTTGTTGCAGGTTTTTTAGCATAAATGCCTGCAGAGATCTTGAATAGGCCTGCGCCCATCTTACCGCTGGGATAGAGGCTGACATTACACTCAGAAGTTTTATTATGAATCGAAACGAGACTCTTCTTGCTTTTAGAAGACTTACGTTTGACATAATATTGTCTATTCTTTCTCGGGGAAGAAAGGACCTCATTTTTTGAGAATCTAGTAGGATTCCCCAAAAAACCTTTAGTTTTTCGGGAACTAGATCCGACTTGTCTATATTTACCAGCCAACCTAGATTCTTTAGGGTCTGAAGAACTAAATTCAACTGAGTTATCAGGATTTCTTTTGACTTTTGCTGTTAGAAGAAAATCGTCTAAATATGGTACCATTAGCACAACTTTGAGATGTAGGTAGGCGACCACTTCCGACATGACCTTCGTAAACACCCTGGGGGCAGAGGAGAGACCAAAGGGAAGAACCTAGAATTGGTAACGTACAATTTCTTTCCCTATCTGGACTGCAAATCTGAGATACCTTTGATGAGCAGGACAGATAGGCTTGTGGTAGTATGTGTCTGCGAGATCTAATGACACCATATAAAAGTTTTCTCTTAGAAGACTTATCGCAGACTTCACCGAGTCCATCTTGAACTTTTTGTACAAGATGTGTTGGTTTAACCCTTAAACACTGAGCTAAAGAGCTGCCTCATCCTCCTCTCTGCTCTGCTTGTCAGGGATTATGATCCTGAATACAGGTGAGTCTCTGGGAATGGAGAAGATGAGGAGACATGAAGGGAGGATGGGGTGGGGCTAATGAGCAGCAGCACTTGTATACAGTATCCATTACCGCAACCTGTCCTGTCTATCCTCTCTGTACTTCATGTCTCCTCATGAATTCCATTCCTACAGAGATTCAGCTGAAGTTATCATCTGTATTCAAGATCATAACCCCTGACTAGCATAGCAGAGAGGAGGATGAGACAGCTCTTTACCTCAGTGTTGTGAAGTAACTTGTCCTGCTGTGTGATTAGGACAGGTTTTGTGTGTACTAATAGGACGGCGGCCATTTTGTTTCTCCTAATGATTGCTCCCCAGATAAAATGAGCCATTATAACTAATGAAAGGTATTTGGGAATATATTTATTATAAAGTAATATTTAATTATTTTCATTTTCTTAATTCCCGGAGAACCCCTTTAAGTTTATGATCGTCCTGTGCGAACCGTTTGGCTTTTTGATAAGGAAAATGCTTGAATAAAAACCTCTTTTTTGTTCTTGAAGAGGAACAGGAATGATGGCCTCTTTCTGGCAAAGCATATTCAACTGGTCTAAAAGGCGTAATTGATCTGCTTTTATTAGTTTTTTGGTTATACAAAAAACCTCTGGTGTGGGGAGACACAAATTCAAGTTTTAGCCCTGAAGAAATTACGTCTAGGACCCAAGGAGACGAATACATTTTTTGCCACTCTGAAAAAACTTTATTAATCTTCCCCCTACTGGACATTCGGCGTCATTGTGTACCTGTTGTTTGAGAGGAGTTCCCCGGGTTAAAGAGGAAACCCCTCCCTCTACCTCTTCCTGACTGCCATCTCCCAGAAAAATTTTTATTTTTTTTATTTTGTCTGCCTCTTTTTGAGGAGTCAAACTTCCTCCTTTGAAAAAAGGTCTTTGTTTCTGTTGGAAAGCCCTTTTTTCTGTCCGTGGCTTTTTCGAGAATGTCATCTAAGACGGACCCGAAAAGCCTGTCTCCTTCACAGGGAATACCACAAAGTTTATTTTTTGAGGCTGCGTCTCCTCCCCATGACCTCAGCCAGACAGCTCTCCTAGAGGCATTAGATAAGGCCGCAGATCTTGCAGCCAATTTTACTGTATCAGCCGAGGCATCAGCTATAGTTAGCTGCCTGCTTTAACATGGGAAGAGAAGCAATAATGTCTTCTCTAGGGGTACCACCCACCAAGTGCTCTTCTAACTGGTTTAACCACAAAGAAATAGACGGGGCTATATACGTAGCAGCTACACTAGGTCTAAATATTGCTGTAGAGGCTTCCCAGGATCTTTTAAGAAGTGCCTCACTTTTTTTTTATCCATTGGGTCTTTCAGAAGACCCATGTCTTCAAAGGGAAGAACCGACTTTTTTTTATTTTTGCTACCGGCGCATCCACCTTTGGACAGCGATCCCAGAAGCAAGAATCTTCCTCAGAAAAAGAATATTTCCTTTTAAATATCCTTGATACTCCTGCATTTTTCTCTGGGTCCACCCAGTCTTTCTTAATGAGCTTTGTGATATTAGAATGTAAAGGAAATACTCTCTTTCATTTTTCCCCTAAACCCTTAAACATAATATCTACAGATTTAGAGTGTTTGGAATCCTCAATGTTCCTAGTCGCCCCTATAGTTTTTAAAAGGGTATCTGTTTCTTCAGTGGAACAGAGGGGTTTGCCAGAGTCGTCCCCAGAAGAATCCGAGTCAGAGACTGACACTATTTCCCCTTCATCTTCCTGAGGATCCCTCTCAGAAGGCTCAGAAATGGCTCCAAAGGATGTAGATGGTCTGTTAGGCATCGACGCCATCTTGGAATCTACTGCACTGCTGACCTCGTCCTTAATAATTGACCTTATGTTCTCCAACAGGTGTCTCCCTAAAAATATATATGAGCCATAAAACAGGGTAAAATAAGTTTTAAGAGTACCTTATTGATAACCCCAGGCACTTACTCTGACACAATTTTATCCAAACATTTAGCGCATAATGGTTTCTTGTACCCTGAAGGCAGACCTTTTTTTACAGATGGAACACTTCTTTCCCCTCTGTGAATCTTCTGTTTTTTGCGTCTCTCTGACCTGAGGACGCAGTATTAAACTTTAGTCAAATCCAGACACTTAATTGTAGGGAAACCCGCACCTCAAGTGTAGTAATTTGGGATAAAAAAAACCTTGTGAAGGATATACATATAATATCCAAGGGAGGGGACTCACCAGGCTATGGGTCTTTGTTTGTTCCGCCTGCTTCCGCTCCTCCTGCGACATGCTGCCGACCTTATCCACGCTGCACAGTACGCCCAGGAAGAAGTACTGCTCTGCACATGGACAGATGCAGGAAACCATTCCCCCATATTTGAACCGCATGTTGTCTAGGGGAAAGGAGCCAGAAGTGGAACTAAGCGAAATCCCGCGATACTCGGGATTTTGCCGGATTTGGATCACATGAGCCTCCCGTCTTCTCACGCGAACCGCGCTGGACGCTGCCCGGGAAAGCCTCCACCGGAGGACTTACTTATAAGGCCAGGAAGAGCTGCATCGAAGCTCCGCGACCCTGGCCTCTGCCCAACAGACCTTCCGGCCATATTATGGGCGCTTGCATGGATGTCCCGGCCGGAACATCCAAGATCTCCATCTTCATCCCAGAGGGACAGGAAAAACACTGGAGCAGGTAAGGGGAGGGGACTACTTATTGATCTCCACGTGTTTTCCTGTCCCTATGGGTGGCGGGGTATCTCCCCCTATGTGTCCATGCCGCTGTGGAGGCGCCTGGAAAAAAGACATTGGTGCATGCACCTGGTGCACAGGATCCTATTTATCTGTTCAGCAAATACTTTTCTGGTACAGATGCCGAACACATTCATATAATTAGATGTGGAAAGAGCCTAAGTGTAATATACATGACTGTTTCTAGAAATAAGTTTATTGGTAACTATTTACCTAAGAAAAACATTGGCCCACATTTATTTATTAAAGGAGTTGTCACACTTCTGCAAGCGGCTTTTATTATGTAGAAAAAGTTAACACAAGGAACTTACAAATGTATTGCTACTATCCATATTGTTTCCTTTGCTGGATTCATTTTTCCATATTATATACTGCCCGTTTCCATGGTTACAACCACCCTATAATCCAGCAGCAGTGGTCGTGCTTGCACACTATAGGAAAAAGCACCAACCTTTCTGGTAGCCGGGACCATGGGAGCGCACATAGGCTAGTGCTTTTTTCTATGGTGAGCAAGCATGACCGCCCCTGATGGATTGCAAGATGGTCATTACCATGGAAACAAGCAGAGTATAATGTGCTGGAAATAAGAATCCGTCCAGCAAAGGAAGCAATGTGGACAATCACAATACATTAGTGAGTGCCTTGTATTAGCTTTCTCTACATGATAAATGCTATTTGTTGAAGTGAGACAACCCCTTTAATATCTTTGATCCTTTTTTTCAGGTGTATTTTGCTCCAAAAGGGAGTTATCTGCCCTGGGAAAAATTCATTAATGAGTAGAGATGAGCGAGCACTAAAATGCTCGGGTGCTCGTTATTCAAGACGAAACTTTTCCCGATGCTCAGGTGCTCGTTTCGAGTAACGAACCCCATTGAAGTCAATGGGAGACTCGAGCATTTTTGCAGGGGACCAAGGCCCTGCCTAGGGAAGGCTGGGTGAAAACCTGGAAACCTCAGAAAATGATGGAAACACCACGGAAATGGACAGGAAACAGCAGGGGCAGCATGCATGGATGCCTCTGAGGCTGCCTAATCCCACCATTACCCCAAATTCTCCTGCAACAGCCTGGTGGTGACCCTCATGGCAATTGTGCTCACCCAGACCAAGAAAGGCGAGGCACATGCCCATCACATGTTAGGGAAGCACCCAACTAGGTGCAACGAAGGTCCATCACCCATGCCCATGCTGGCACTGCTCTCCTATCCCCAGCCACACGATGCAGGCATAAGCCTGACACAGCATGGCGGTGACACCAACAAGTGACCAAGTTAGATGAGGTAGCATGTGAGCCACCCAAAAATTTAGCCTGACGCAGCATGGTGGTGACAACAGAGTGACCGAGTTAGACTGAGGTAGCAGGAGGTGAAGCACGGATGGTTATTCGAAGGAGGAGGGGTTGGAGGAAGAGGCATAGTAAGTCTGAGAAACCGTGACCGAGGTAGGCCCCGCAATCCTCCAAGTGGGCAGTACATGAGCGGCCCCAGGGTCAGACTCGGTCAGAGTGACCGAGCTACACGACGGTAGCAGGTAGAGCACATAAAAAATTTAGCGTGGCCCTGTATGTGGTCGTTGAGGGCTTGTGCATGTAGGTGGGCTGAACTTTTTTTCTGCTTTCGCTCCAACGTCTGCTGTAATGACAGCTGAACGTTGCGCAGGGACACATTGGTGGACAGTGTGGACAATCATGGAGGCGAAGGGGTGGTTTTCCGGCGGGAGGCGCTCGTGCCGGGGTCCAGGGCTGGGGGTTGACTCGCAGAGGCAGCGAGTGACACAGGGGAAGGAGCAGTGGTGGGACCCGCATGAGGGGAACGGACGGCCTTGGTTCCATAGTGTTTAGCACTCGTATACCTGCGCATGCTGGTGGTGGTTAGGCTGGTAGTGGTGGACTTGGTGCCCACTTAAAAATTTGGCATCAACTGGTACGGCTGTCAACATTGAGCTTGAACTAGTGGGGCATGTGTGGTATCGATTCTTCTCAGTTTAAAATCGTATACGTCCCCTATCTTGGGACCATATATTTCATGGATTTTTCGAACACGGAAAAGGAAAAAGAGCTTGCTCTGGCCAGGGGAGTGTCTTTTCTACTGCAGCTAAGGGGACATGTCCAAGCTCTGCCTATCACAGGTCAGGAGCCAATTAAAAGAAGAACCAAAAAAAATCTGTTCTTATCAGTTCAAAATCTAATACGTCCCCTATCCGGGTAAATTGTTTGGAGAGAGGGCCTGTAGGTGGGGGGCAGGCTGGGGGGAAGGAGGTTGAGCTGGAAGAGCCAGAGAAGCCCCCTTGGCTAGCGTGTGTGGTGGTGACAACAGCCGGATGAAGTTCGAATGACGACTCAGGACCCCAACTTAAAAATTTAGCATCAACCAGGACGGTTGTCAATTCTGAAATTTGTCAAGTGGGGCATGTGTGGTATGCATTCCTCTCAGTTTAATACCGTATACGGCACCTATCCGGAAAAATAGTTTGGAGAGAGAGAAAGAGAGGAAAAAGACGTATTTTTAAAAGTGACGTTCAGTATAGATCAGTTAAAGAGAAAGAAAGGATTTTATGAAATGGATTTGTATCACTGAGAGCAAAAGAATGTATTTTTTTACGTGACGTGCAGTATATATCACTTGGAGATAAAAAGGGGAATGTGCAAACTTGGGATGCTATAGTGCAAACCACTATGGTGGTGACAACAGAGTGAGCAAGTGACACTGCGGGAGCAGGCGAACTACATAAACATTTTTCGTGGCCCTGTATGGCGGCGATGACAACAGAGTGACTGTGTTAGTATGCGGTAGCTGGTGAAGCACCCAAAAATTTAGCTTGACACAGCATGGCGGTTACACCACCAATGACTTTGTCCGACTGAGAATGCAGTGAAATGGCTTTTGTTGAGCCTCCAAACATTTTTTTCTTTTCGGAGTACATAAAGTCGACCCTCAGCAAAAAAAATTTTTTTTAAATGTCGGTACTTGCGACTCCTGAAAAATTGTTTTGGACTGTCTGTTTGATGCTCCTGAAACATTGTTTTACAGTGTCTGTAGTTGACACTGCGGAAAAATTGTTTGGAGAGAGGGCCTGTAGGTGGCCCTCCGGAAAATTGTTTGGAGAGAGGGCCTGTAGGGTGCCCTCCGGAAAAATTGTTTAGAGAGAGGACCTGTAGGTGGCCCTCCGGAAAAATTGTCGTAAAAGAGTGCCAGTTGGCCCTCTAAAAAAATTGCGTTTTGGGTCAGCGTTAGGCAAAGACTACAAGGAGGAGGAGTAGGAGGAGTAGAGAAGAGGAATTGGATACATAAGTAATGTTAATCTTTAGCTGCTTTTCCCCGGAGGAGATTTGAGTTCCGGTGAAATCCAGGCTTTGTTCATTTTAATAAGCGTCAGCCTGTTATCGCTGTCAGTTGACAGGCGTGTACGCTTATCGGTGATGACACCACCAGCTGCACTGAATACCCGCTCTGACAACACGCTAGCGGCAGGGCAGGCCAGCACCTCCAAGGCGTACAGCGCCAGTTTAGGCCACGTGTCCAGCTTTGAAACCCAGTAGTTGTATGGAGCAGAGTGATTGGTCCGGACATTGGTATGGTCAGCTAGGTACTCCCTCACCATCTTTCTGTAAAGCTCACCCCTACTCTGCCTAGACTGGGGACAGGTGACAGTGTCTTGCTGGGGTGACATAAAACTGGCAAAGGCCTTGGAGAGCGTTCCCCTGCCAGTGCTGGACAAGCTGCCTGCTCGCCTCCTCTCCCCCGCTACTTGGCCCACAGAACCACGCCCTCTGCTGCTAGCGGCGTCAGATGGGAAGGATTGTTTCCGCTTGTGCACCAGGGCCTGTTGATACTGATTCACTCTCATACTCCTTTCCTCTACAGGGATGAGAGTGGAAAGGTTCTGCTTGTACCGTGGGTCCAGGAGAGTGAACACCCAGTAATCGGTGTTTGAAAAAATGCTTCTAACGTGAGGGTCACGGGATAGGCAGCCTAACATGAAGTCTGCCATGTGCGCCAGAGTCCCAACACGCAAGAATTCCCTCTCCTCACTGGCCTGACTCTACATTTCCTCCTCCAAGTCCTCCTCTTCAGCCCATACACGCTCAAGAGTTAAGAAGGTCTGAGCACTGGTACCCTCTTCTGTCTCGCCGACATTCTCCTCCTCTTCCTCCTCATCCTCATCCCCCTCCTCCGATACACGCTGAGAAACAGACTGGAGGGTGCTCTGGCTATCAAGCGACGTATCTTCCTCCACCGTCTCTTGTGACAAGCGCAAAGCTTCCGACTTCATGCTGAGCAGTGAGTTTTTCAACAGGCAAAGCAGCGGGATGGTGAGGCTGATAATGGCGGCATCGCCGCTGACCATCTGTGTTAACTCCTCAAAGTTGCTCAACACCTGGCAGATATCAGACATCTACGTCCACTCCTCATTGTAGACTTGAGGAATCTAAGTGACCTGACTACCAGTTCTGGTGGAAGTTGACATCTGGCAGTCTACAATCGTTCTGCGCTGCTGGTAAACTCTGGATAACATGTTTAATGTCGAATTCCATCTTGTGGGCACGTCGCACAACAGTCGGTGAGTGGGCAGTTGTAGGCGGCGCTACGCTGCCCTGAGAGTGGCAGCATCTGTGGTCGACTTGAGGAACCGCTGAACTATGAGATTGAACATGTGGGCCAGGCATGGCACATGTGTCAGTCTGCCGAGTTGCAGAGCCGCCACCAGGTTACGCCCGTTGTCACACACAACCATGCCTGGCTTGAGGTTCAGCGGTGCCAGCCACAGATCGGTCTGCGCCGTGATGCCCTGTAACAGCTCTTGGGCGGTGTGCCTTTTGTCACATAAGCTCAGCAGTTTGAGCACCGCCTGCTGGCGCTTACCCACGGCGCTGCTGCATCTAGAGCTACCGACTGAAGGCGCCGTGCCCACGGATGGTAATTCGGAGGAGGAGGTGGAGGAGCAGGAGGGGTCGGAGGAGGAGGCATAGTATGTTTGAGGGACTGTGACCGAGGTAGGCCCCGCAATCCTCGGTGTGGGTAGTACATGAGCGGCCCCAGGGTTAGACTCGGTCCCAGCCTCCACCAAGTTAACCCAATGTGCCGTCAGTGATATATAGTGTCCCTGCCAGGCAGCACTTGTCCACGTGTCCGTGTTTAGGTGGACCTTCTCAGAAACAGCGTTGGTCAGGGCACGGATGATGTTCTGTGACACGTGCTGGTGTAGGGCTGGGACGGCACATCGGGAAAAATAGTAGCGACCGGGGACCGAATACCGAGGGGCAGCCACCGCCATGAGATTGCGAAAGGCCTCGGTCTCTACCAGCCTATAGGGCAGAATCTCCAGGCTCAGCAATTTGGAGATGTGGACATTGAGGGCTTGGGCATGTGGGTGGGTGGAACTGTATTTCCTCTTGCGCTCCAGCGTCTGCTGTAAAGACAGCTGAACGCTGCGCAGGGACACATTGGTGGACGCTGTGGAGGATCGTGGAGGCGAAGGTGTGGTTTTCCGGCAGGGAGGCGCTCGTGCCGGGGTCCTGGGCAGGGGGTTGACTAGCAGAGGCAGCGAGTGACACAGGGGAAGGAGCAGTGGTGTGACCCACAGGAGGTGAACGGCCTTGGTTCCATTGAGTGGGGTGTTTAGCACTCATATGCCAACGCATGCTGGTGGTGGTTAGGCTAGTAGTGGTGGCACCCCTGCTGATCCTGGTGTGGCACAGGTTGCACACCACAGTTCGTCGGTCATCCTCAATTTCTTTAAAGAACCTCCAGACTTGAGAACATCTAGGCCTCGTCACGGGAGCTTCACTACGTGAAACAGTTGCTGCTGATGCACCAGCTCTGGCCCTGCTTCTCCCTCTGGCCACACCACTGCCTCTTCCAACCTGTTCTGATGCAGCACTCGCCTCCGCCTCAGAAGCACTGTCTTCACTCGGCTTATAAACCCAGCTTGAGTCAATCACCTCGTCATCCTCCGATTCCTCAGTCTGCTCCCCCCTCGGACTTCCTGCCCTGACAACAACTTCACCACTGTCTGACAACCGTGTCTCCTCATCGTCCGACACCTCTTTACACACTTCTTCCACTAAGTCAACAATGTCATCATCATCACCCACAGACTGCGACAGTTGGAAAACTTGGGCATCGGGAAAGAGGTCAGCAGCAACCTGAGAAGTGGTTTGTGACTCTGGGAAGGGTCCAGAAAACAGTTCCTCAGAGTATGCCGGATCGCATTCCAAATTTTCCTGCGAGGGGGCAGACTGGGGGGAAGGAGGTTGAGGTGGAGGTGCCAGAGGAGTGCTCCCTTGGGTAACGTGGGTGGACTGCGTGGAAGACTGACTGGTGGACAAATTACTTGAAGCATTGTCCGCAATCCACGACATCACCTGTTCGCACTGTTGTGGTTTCAACAGTCCTCTACCACGTGTCCCTGTAAGTTGAGACATGAAGCTAGGGCGTGTAGCTCTGCGGCATTCCCCTGCTCCCTCATCAGCAGGTACTGTCTCACCCTGCCCAGGACCACGGCCTCTGCCCCCTGCAGTAATTGAATGCCCACGCCCTTTACCCTTAGCCCTGGGGTTCAACATTTTCTGTATATAAGTGTATTATATATAAAAAAAAAAAAATGGGCCTGCTGTACTGAAACCCACAAACTTGTTCAATCTGAACAAGTTAATATATAGGTGGATAAGTTAGAGCAAAATTACGTATGTTATTACGTACCGTGCAGTATGGAGCAATTACACTGAAACTATTAGATTAGGCAGACTTGGTCTGCTTAAGTGCAACCCAGAAAAATGTCGCACTCAGATTTTTCTAATGTAGCTGTATCAGTGAGAGCAAAAGACCTTTTTTAATTACGTGACGTACAGAATGGGTCACCTGGACAGAAAATACGGATTGTGCTTTGTGGTGACTGGACAGCTGAACTGTGACACACAGAATGGTTCCACACTGCTGTACGAAATGGATTTGTATCACGGAGATAAAACAACAAAAAACAAATTATTTTTTTTTGTTTGTTTTGTTTTTTTGAACGTGACGTGCAGAATATATCAGAGAGCAAACTCAGCCCCTGCTGACTGTGGCTATATTGACTGCAACCCAGACAAATGTCGCACAGAGATTTTTCTAATGTAGCTGTATCAGTGAGAGCAAATGACCGTATTGCTCATGTCTCCTCATCTTCTCCATTCCCACAGAGATTCACTGGTATTCAGGATCAAAGTCCCTGGCAAGTAGAGCAGAGGAGGATGAGGCAGTTCTTTAGCTCAGTGTTGTGAAGTAACTTGTCCTCCTGTGTGATTAGGACAGATTCTGTGTGTACTAATAGGATGGTGGCCATTTTATTTCTCCTAATGATTTCTCCCTAGACAAAACGAGCCATTATAACTAATGAACGGTATTTGGGAATATATTTATCATAAAGTAATATTTAAGTTTTACTATTTTGTTAATTCCCAAAGAACCCCCTTTAAGTACCTGATGCTCCTAGCATTAATTAATGCTGACAGTATCTGATGTACCCTACTGGCGGCCATAAGGAGGGCTCAGATGGCCCTCCGGAAATGTCCCTGTAGGGTCTATGGCCACTCCACTACAGCTATGCAACCTCTGAAGCACACATGGAAAATCTGTTGTAAATTTTATTTCACAAAATAGTTTGCCTTTCTATACTGCTGATGAGTAAATGCACTGTTCTTAAATGATGTAACGGAACATAAAAACAGCTCAGACCAAAGTAACCCAGTAAACCCAACGTAAACACTTCTAATACAGGATATTAATCTGACGCAAGACATGAATAACAGTGATATTACGACATCATTGATCCTTTAAAACAATATAACTGGTCCAGCCTCATTAAATCAATCCCAACACTATAGAGCTGCTACGCCTCTTGAACAGCTGCAAAATGTTTGTGCCCAATATGCTAATAAGCTGGCTGCCAAGTCCATCAAGCCTCAAAGCTGGCATACTCACAAGCTCAGCAAGCTCCCTCACCCCTCCAGAGTGTGCCTGGCATTTTTTAAGCTAGATCTTGATCACCTTACAACCTATTGAAGAATTTACAGTTTGCAGGAAGGGCAGTGAAGAGAGAACATTTCTTTCATGACGTCAACTAAGGTAAGCAGACATAAAGAGGAATTCCCATCTTATAACATATTAAAGACTGTAGAAGTCCAACATTCTCGAGAACAAAAGGACCAAGGTCACTTTGGATTTTCTTCTGGACCAGAGCTTCTTCCGATAGGAAACACTTTAAGGTAGGGATGCCCAACCTGAGGCCCTCCAGCTGTTGGAAAACTACAACTCCCAGACAGCCTACAGCTATGAGCCGACAGCAGGGCATGATGGGAATTGTAGTTCTACAACCACTGGAGGGCCACAGGTTGAGCATCCCTGCTTTAAGGTAACAACCACACAAACAGATTTAAAGTCTAAATCAGGAGTGGATCATAAAAGGAGAGAAAGTATAAGGCTACCTGCACACGTTGTGGATTATGTGGAGTTTTTCAGTGCGGAAAAGGTGGAGTGTAATCCAATACCAGCAAAGTGAATAAGATTTGCTAAATCTCATGTACAATTTGCTCATTTTGTACGTTAGGAAACTGACCTGTCGTGAGGATTTTGAAATCCCCAGCATGTCAATCTTTTGTAAGATTCTGCATCTCATGTAGAGGGCTTTTCCCCATAGAATTCAATTAGGTTGTTAGTAAAAAAGAATAAATAGTGGGGATTTATGTGCATTTTTTAAGCAGTTTTGGTGTGGATTTTCTGCATACAAAAAGCACAGAATCTACTTCTGCTGTTTTTTAATTCCTTCCAATATGCCATCAACATCTGTTCGACAGGGGCCTGACACCCTGCACTCCTGATAATCAGCTGTTCTCGAAAAGTTCCCACACCGAAACTACACAACTGTACGGAGCTGGTTACTTCAGTGCGGGGCCTCTGACTATTAGATATGGATAGTCTATCCTGAAGATAGACTATCAATAGCAACATCCTGGAATACCCATTTAAGTTCCTGAAAAATCTTACAGAAAAGTTTATAGAACAGTTATTCACAAATAGTCATAATGGGTAAGTCAATAAAAACGCACATAAAAAGGTTGTCTTTTATTGTATAGAAAAGCAACTTTCTGCTGTACAAGTCTGGTATACATTGTATACAATTGCACAATCCTTGTTCTTTTTAATTCTATTTGAGCCTAATACACATCAACATGCATCTTATGTGAAAATGTACTAGGTCTGACAAGCAAAAATATTCATATGCTACGTACATACACAAAATACACAGAATTTAAAAAACGCAAGGATATGCAGAAAAAAAAAAAAAAAAAAGGCACACAACACAAAATACTTATTCTATTACACAAATTTCATGTACTTAGATGCATGCAAGTAAAAAGCATCAATGCACCCAGGCTGCTATATACAACAGATCAGAGATCTTAAAATCATCTACCTCATCGTTATGTAGATATGACGACACGGAGAGCCACAACTCTAATCACCAAGTGCAGACACTGTCAAAATATTTTTTTTTTTTGGGGGGGGGGGGGGGGCATATTTTGTTCTCAAACCAGTTTTTTGCTTTAGACTATAGGTCAGGTGAATGGGTTCTGCATCCAGATTATTCAACCCATAAAAAAGGAAAAAAAATCCCCCCATTATAATGCAACCACCCAGTAATCATTATGTGTGTCTATGCAGAAATGAAAACTGTACTTTCTACATAACATGACCAGTCTGAATCCTACATATGGCTCCTACATTATCTTGCTTGGATATGGATTGTAGGTCCTAAAAAAAAAATTAGAGGACACATACATCCATTTCTTGTACCTACTCACTGCATCCCAAACCACTGCTCTTGATCTGCCCACTGGGCTGCCTCACTGTCACTTCCTTCCAAGTCTCCTTCTTCTCCACTACCCTCCATGTCATCCACATCTTCTTCTTGAGTAGCATCTGTTGGACTCTCTTCCTTCTCCATTTTCTGCATTCCCTCGAGTGACTTCTGATCATTTGGATCCAGACTAAGGAAAAACATTATAATCAGTCATGTGCTGTGTATAGCGAAATCCTAAAGGAGACAAACAGTTTCTTCTTCTCCTTAGAGGTCATCTGAACAAAAAGTCTAAAAGTATATGTACAGACTTAGAATAATCATACACTATGACAATCTATAAACCTAACAGGCAAGCTTCTCAAATTTCTGGGATTCTGTAGACAAGCTTTGGCACAAGTCCGGTTTTATGCAAAAGTTTATGACTTTTCCCCCCCTCGGCGTTTTTCTAAAAAAGTGGCTTAGCAAGAGGAGTAGGTGCCTACGCAGCCCAACAAATTTAGCAATACTTAGGCTACTTTCACACTAGCATTTCTATTTTCCGGTATTGAGATCCATCATAGGGTCTCAATACCGGAAAAAAAACGCTTCAGTTTTATCCGCATTTATTGTCAATGGGGACAAAACTGAACAGAACGAAGTGCTCCAAAATGTGTTCCGTTCCGTTTGGTTGCATTCCCATACCGGAGAGCAAACTACAGCATGCTGCTGTTTGCTTTCCGTCATGGGATGCGGAGCAAGACAGATCCGTCATAACCCACAGTGCAAGTCAATGGGACGGATCCATT
Source organism: Rhinella marina (assembly GCA_900303285.1). NCBI lineage: Eukaryota > Metazoa > Chordata > Amphibia > Anura > Bufonidae > Rhinella > Rhinella marina. Next base: position 116,880 of record ONZH01014940.1, on the reverse strand, counting down.
TTCTCTGACACAATAGAAAACTGATCTGTCCCCCATTGACTTTCAATGGAGTTCATGACGGATCTGTCTTGGGTATGTCAAAAATAATACAACCGGATCCATTCATAACGGATGCAGATGTATATACGCTAGTGTGAAGGTAGCCTTATGCTAGAAAACTGGTGTACTTTAAACCAGAAATGTACGCCACCGCAGATTTCATATTTTGACACATGGATCTCCCAAGATATTCCACAATTTTTACGGAGGATATTTTTTATTTTTTTTAAAGACTGGTATAAGGAATGCCAATTTTAATAAACTCTCCCCAAAGTATCGGGCTATTGAACAGAGATAACCCATCAATTAACAAAACAAATGGTAAAATTGGCACTGGTACCCATAGCAACTAATCACAGTGCAGCTTTAAGTCTTCCAGACCAGTTTAAAGGGGTTATCCCACGAAAAATATTCTAGAGTTTTTAAACCAGCAGCTGGATCTGAATACTTGTGTAATTGTATGTAATTAAACATTTAGTATAGCCACGGAGTTATTTAATGGAATCTCTGTATAGTGCTACTTAATGTTTGCTCTGTTTCCAAATGAGGAGCAGTACATGCTCAGTTCCATCCTTAAGCATCAGTCACACGTCAGTGATTTCCATCAGTGATTTTGAGCCAAAACCAGGAGCGTCTCTAAACACCGAACAGGTGCAAATCTTTCCCTTATACCTTATGTCTGTGGAGGATCCAATCCTGGTTTTGGCTCACAATCACTGATTGAAATCACTGATCAAAACACTGACGTGTGAATGAGGCTTTAAACTGCCACCAGCTGCAGGGGATAGTACATGCCCCCTGAGAATGGGCACACCCCCTGAGCTGCCAGCTTGAAATAAATCTAGCAGAACAATTGGATCAATGAAGAGATATCTGGATTCATGTGATGTACCACGCTGGTTGTAGCTTTGTTAGAAAGAGACATGATGTCTGATTTTCATTTTTTACATTAAACATGGGAGAAATCCTTTAAAGGGAGTCTGTCAACTCCATAGCCCCTATAAAGCATTTACATAGCCCCATAGCACAAATAATGACAAATGTAACTGTACCTGGGGCGCTTTCCTCTGACTTGTAGAAGCTGTAAAAACTTTAATCCATATGTAAATTAGCTGTTGGAAGTGCCCGGAGGCGGAACTCACCGCCGTGGAGCCCGGGCTCGTCTGCTTTTTTAAACGCTCTCCCCGCCCCTGTCACTGCCTCCGCCCGCCCTCCTCTTCACTTGCGTCCTCCATCTGTTCCAGTCTCTCCCCGAGCCGGCCCATGCGCAGTGGCTACGTCGATGCCGTGCCCACAATGGGCAATGCAGTGCGCATGCGCCGGCTCAGCAAGAGCCTGGAACAGATGGAGGACGCAAGTGAAGAGGAGGGCGGGCGGAGGCAGTGACAGGGGCGGGGAGAGCGTTTAAAAAAGCAGACGAGCCCGGCTCCACGGCGGTGAGCTCCGCCTCCGGGCACTTCCAACAGCTAATTTACATATGGATTAAAGTACGTTTTTACAGCTTCTACAAGTCAGAGGAAAGCGCCCCAGGTACAGTTACATTTGTCATTATTTGTGCTATTGGGCTATGTAAATGCTTTATAGGGGCTATGGAGGTGACAGACTCCCTTTAAAGAAGAACTCCCACAAAAATGTTTATTCTCTGACCTGTTAGAAAGGTGCATGATGTAATCTGTAGTGAATGCAATCTTCTCATCAGTGACTGTATTTGTGAGTTATAACCTCCCTTCTAATTGTAGCTGTGTCATGTGACCAATTCTCTAATCTGCAACTAACACAGGACAGGAAGTCAGTTACTTCTCTATTCATTCCTATGAGACTGACATTGAGGTTCCCATAGGAATAGATAGAGAAATAGACTTCTTGTCCACATATAAGATGCTGTGTCAGTTGGAGAGTCTGATTGCTGGTCACATGACACAGGTGGGAATCATCAGGGAGATAAAACTCACAAATACAGACACCGGTAAGAAAATGACATTCACTACAGATTACATCATGTACCTTTCTAGCAGGTCAGAGAATACATTTTTTTGCGCGAGAAATGAAAGCTTAGCTGTATCATTCTATATACTGGCACCCTTAACCATTTAATGGTTGTATACCATTGTTTGTCCTTCTGACAAAAACTACTGAGTTTCTCAAATTCATAATAGCCCTGGAATGAAAGCACTATAACTACTAAAAACATGACGAGAATATTCTTTATGACACTTCCCTTACACTCTTCATATCATAAGCTGGACCATTACAAGAATGCTGCATATACTGTATCTATATTCTTTCAATGTGCAAATGTCTCCACTACAACTCGAAGTGATGGAGATTTAAATTTTTCTCTTTGAAACATTTTCTTTAAAACCATGAAATGACACGTGGATGTCTCCTAGAAGACGTGCTAAGTGTTCTGCTGCAGCGTGCTATGCAATGCACATGCTCCACACTTTGCTGCAGGATGCTGCATTACAGCAACACATTAATGTGAGGTTTACATAGGGAAGCCCATTCTCTATAGCAGGCCGCCTCTATAGTCTCTGAGCATCGTCTTCATTTTTTAACTGGCTCTTCATGACATCGGCACAAATTTATACACTAACTACAGATCTTTTAACCCATAAAAAAAGAACAAAGAAATACAAAGAAAGGTAAAAAGCATTTACAAGCTAGTTTACAACAGTTCTTTAAGCACCTTTAGCTATAAACTATACAAGTAGGAAAATGCTATTGACTTGTTCAGTCCCAATGATGAACACTAAAAACAAACTGCTTTATGCTGCACAGAAAACGTATATTAGGCTCCGTTCACATACTTAGTTGCTGCATAGAATACCGTACGCTACGCCATTTTATACAGGGGGATCCATTAAAGAAAGTAACAAAATTATCAATATACCTGTAACAAAATGTAAGCAATTAAAGGGTTTGTTCAGGATTGTACAATTGATGACTTATCCTTAAAGTCTCATGAATGGCGGTCCAATACCCCAAATCCCCACTCAACAGATGTTTAAAGTGTAACGGTCATATTTTTATTTGCTAGTTTATTAGACCTAAGCATGTATACCTGAGTTAGTTTGTCAATGATTGTCAAAAGATTTGTAATTACCTTATAATAACAGCTTTCATTAATGCCCCCTATCCCTTTCCACTGGTCCCTTAAAAGACTGTTGCTAGGGCTTGTCTGTCTTCCCTTTCGTGTAAACAGAAGACAGAGGGGCGGTCCTCCACACTGCATGCCTGTGTGTAGATAGTATCAGGAGCGTGTCTCAGTAATCCGATCTGAATGGCTGTCAGGAAGTTGCTGGCTAAGTGTGTATGTGAAGTGAGGGAAGGCAGTTTTGGCCTCAGAGAACTGGCATAGGAGCCATCTTGAGAAGATCCTTATAATGTAGAGGTTAAAACAGCCGTAACTAAGGGAAAAAACTCAAGGAAAACAGTGGTATGTGAAGAAACTAAAGATTGCTTTATGCATGATGCTACAGCAGCAGTAACATATGCTAAAATTCTTTTTTTTTTTTTTAATGAAAACATGGCAATTACACTTTAACAGTAGCTCTGGCGTGGGACTGTCGGAGCTGGGTACTGCAGTACTGCTCCCTTCCACTTCAATGGGAACAGCACGGCAGTGACCAGCTCTGTAGACTACACAGTTGATTGAGCAGTGTAGAACTGATCAGCGAAGGTACAGGGTGTCAGACCCCATTGATGGTTTATCCTGCACAACCCCTTTAAGCTCACTTTTCCTTTACTAATAAACAGCCAGCATAAATCAAGTATCCCCATGCTGATGGGTTCCTAATGCAGTATCATTTATCTGCCATGACCCAACCAAAACACTCCATGTTATTCAGTTGCCTGTACTGGGATGCTATCCTTTAGCAGTTCTTATTTCACAGGACAAGCATGTGACTGGACTTGGTCTAACTGCTATACATTTTCAGATGGAAATCCTGTAGAATAAAGGAGCTGACCACTCCTATAAATAGAATTCATTATATCCATAGGTGCATTATTCAAAGGCCACTCATGGAGAAGAGACAGGATTTGTTACACAGAAATGCACATAATACAAGTACCTGAGAGCAATGCTGTACTGGTCCATAGCTTCCTGAAATTCATTCACAGCAACAAGGAAATCACCCAGCATACGATGCAGGACACAGTCACTTTGATTTGCAAGAGTACTTCGTAGCAGTGCTATGCCTTCTTCATACTTCTGTTCTCGGCCTGCAAGTATAAAACTTATATTTTTTAATCATAAAACTGAGGAGACATTACAACTGACTGGTTCTTTATTAAAAGGACACTAAACCGAACTGGAAAAAACAATAGTCTTATGTAACTTGATAAATCTGTCTTATCCTTAAACCTATCAAAAATGTCTAGAGAAGCTGTGCCACTTTTCCTACTCCACCCTGCTCTTGGAGTGAGATTGCGACTTTTTAAAAAAAGTCTCAATGATAAATCTGGAGTGAAACTAATTAACATATTAACCCACCGGTGTTAATATGGTGTAAAAATGCAAAACGTCACAAAATTGTGTGCAAAGTAATAGGAAAACGACACTCACGTACTTCTTGATAATGCTGTGATTTTATTGTCACATGCAAAGTGACGCGTTTCAGCACAACAGTGCCTTCATCAGACTGTATGAAGGCACTGTTGTGCTGAAACGCGTCACTTTGCATGTGACAATAAAATCACAGCATTATCAAGAAGTATGTGAGTGCCGTTTTCCTATTACTTTACCATTACGCGGGACGCTGGTCCAGGAACACGTGCACCACGCCATCTACAAGCGCTGTGCCGATCAATATTTTTCAAAAAACAAAATTGTGTGCAAGTGAGAGCAAAAAAGTCACAACATTTCGTACAATCGCTTAAATTTTGCCCAAGCAAGTGTAAAAAGGCACAAGAGCCCTATTTTTGCGACTTTTTGAGGACAATGCTGGAGTGAAGGCAGGGGCGTAGCTAAAGGCTCATGGGCCCTGTTGCAAGAGTTCAGCTTGGGCCCCCTTCCCTCAGTGCTTTGTGTGTCTTCTTATGTGGCACAAGGGTCTTTGGGCCCCCTCAGGCTTCTGGGCCCGGTAGCGACTGCTACCTCTGCACCCCCTATAGCTACGCCCCTGAGTGAAGGTATGATACATCAGGGCCAATGTGTCACTCTATTATATGGTGGGAGGGCAATGTAATCTGTTGTTACCAATGAAGCTCTACAGTGATATCACCCACCTTTTCTTGATTAATGAACGGATTTATCATTAATTAAATAGGCAACTTTGGAATTCAGCAGTCTGGGAAAGCTGGGTAACAACCTCTACAGAGATGTTACGGACGTCACACTTGTTATATACATTGTTTATACACTATGGTGGACATTTATCATGTCAAAAGGGGCATAAAGGTGTCATAAGTCTTGGCGCACAGCTTATGTGCGGCAAAACTTGAGACTTCCCCCCGCTCACGCCACTTTTCCAAACCCAACCTAGGTTGATCCTATCTGCCAGACAAAGAAGAACACTAAAGAGTCAATTTGGAGAAAGACAAGTTGCTACAGATGTTCCAAAGCCTTGTGAGTGCTAAATAATGCAAGCTACAATGGAGAAAGGAAGCTGGGCCCCAATATGCAGCCAATATATAATTCAGACGGTGATTGATGATGAGTGTAGATGCACTCTGCTCACCTGCTAGAACTCTGAGTAAAAGCCTTCTTACATGGGATGATAAAGTGGGCAAAAATAAGGATCCAATGAGGACCAGAGTTCAAAAGAACACCAAACCGAGGAGTCAAGCACTGCCCCTAGATCAAGTTTTACCTGGAGTATTCCTCTAAAGGAAATATGTCACCAAGAAAATGAATTGCAATATGCAGGCAGCAAGTGATACAGCAGGAGGAGCTGAGCAGACAGTTTTATGGTAAACTAGCAAAACTTGCAATTTATTCATATATCTCTGCTCTTTCTTAGCTCAAAAGCCATGTGGGCAGCCCTATCAGTGATTGACAGCTATACAGGGAAGTCTGTCTATTACTGATAAGACAGCCCCTGTGTATTATGGAGCCCAGAAAGAGCAGGCATTTTAATGAAACAGTCTATTTCGCTCCTCCTGCTCTATTACATGCTGCCTGCAAATTGCACTGCATTTTAAGGAGTCTTAAGATTTTACATTGACAGTCTATCATTGATATAGGCCTTCAATGTGGGATCAACAGAGGTCCCTAACCCAGGACACCCCCCCCTATCAGCAGACAAAAGAAGCAGCAACATGGAGCATAACTGAAATGCATTCAAATGGATGTGTCTAGTATTCTGGCACCGTTCAAATGAAAAGGGTTAAGTTACAGTATTACGCATACGGATGCTGAGGTGTCAGGTACTGTAGGTCTTCTGCTGATTGGTGGAGGACCTGTTTCAGATGCTGCATCACACACAGCTGGACGAGTATGGATGTGGTTGCGTCAGGCATTGCAGCCATTCTGTTTATTGGTAGGACTTCAGTGGTAGGATAGGGATTAAAGGGGTCTTCCAGGATTTTACTACTGATGACCTACCCTCAAAATAGGTCATCAGTATCTGATCGGTGGGGGTCCAACACCCATGACGATCAGCTGTTTGAGAAGGTACCGGCGCTTTTGTGAGCGCTGCTACCTTCTCCAGTCACCAAGCACAGCGTCGTACATTGTACAGCGGCTGTGCTTGGTATCATGCTCAGCCCCATTCACTTGAATGGGGCTGAGCCGCTCCTAGGCCACATGACCGATGAACGTGACGTCACTGGCCTAGGAAAAGCTAAGAGAAAACTGCGGCGCTCACATGAGCCCTGGTGCCTACTCATACAGCTGATCGTTGGGGGTCCCAAGTGTCGGACCCTCCTGATGATAGGTCATCATTAGTAAAATCCTGGAAAACCCCTTTAATCAACCCTTATATCAGTTTCTGCATGGTTTCTATGTTACGGCAGATGCAGGGTATGTCAAAGAGCTCCACATAACTCCATATGAACTTTTCTTTATAATGTGATCAGGTATTTTACACACAACTACAGGTCTGACCAAATTACTTACTGAGTAGTTCAGCTTTCTTTACGACGGCCTTTATATAATCTGGCCTTTGTAAAAGTGCTTTGTCTAGTAGGGTTTTTGCCTTTTCTTGAGTTACTGGATCTTCCAAGCACACGGTTGCCAGTAGAGTCAGTGTCTGCGCATTGGCTCCAAGGGTCTTGTAAACATTATTGGCCATGACCATAGCTTCCCGGACACTATTAGATGCCAGATAACATTCAATGAGCCCTGGTGAGAGAAGAACAAAGGCTCTCTGTCAGAAGAGCATAAACTTGGTAGCTACTCTGCTGAGGAAATGGTTAAGGCAGCAGTGCCAAGCCTCCGTGTTGCATGCCAACTTCAGATAAAAGCAAAAATTATAAAGTACAGACCAGCAGTGCAGAACAATGCCTCCGCTCCGTCACTCAGTAATCACCAGATACGGTTTACCGCATGCAGAACAGTCTACTGGCTAAAATGAGCCGCATTCTGCATTACAATGAGACATGAAAACAATCACAGAAGCAAATCTGAGTCTAGCAAGTTAAAAACCTCTAAATATGCATAATGGGTGCACATAGAAATGACATTATTCAAAGTACGTAAAAGAAATGTGTCAGACTAGACGAGCCAAACTTTCAGATGTGAGTTGGGTTAATGGATCCGCTAAATAACCCCTAGTAAATTTTAATTTAGGAGGGGCAAGATAGCAAAACTGTGTACCCCCCTTTAAGAATTGGTGAAGAAGGATCACCAGACCCATACTGTGGTCCAAATGGTTCAGTAATGTGTGCCGTACACGATACCATTTCCTGGCTAGAAGAACAGCACATGGTGCTTTCAGTCTCAAAAATGCAGGAACATATTTCTAAAAAAATTACTGTGCAGCTGAACAGGAATAGAATAGCGCAGATTTGGTTGGGATCCGGGCAGAAGAGCCCCCAGCCTGTGTGAGTGGAGTGAGGACCACGGCGTTGGCTGAGCTAGGGACGGGCAAGTATTAACCAAACTATATTTTCTCCATAGGTTAGAAGAAACTGCAGTTTTTATAAAAAGCCTGGAAAACCCACATAATCTTCTTAAAAGCAGCATTAAGGAGTTCCAAAAATAGAAAGAGCTTTTTATAGTCACACTCGTGATCAATTATGGTTATCATGGTGATCACAAATGGAAGCAATTTTTTTAGGTCATATAATTATGGTGGCTCAAGAGACCGAGCAAATAGGCAAGTTGAGATCACTGACCTGGTCCTCCAACTGATATAAAAACATTAATACTGCCCCCAAGTGGTAGATGGGTGCTTTGGAAATTAGCCTTCTTTCTTCATTTAAATAAGAATATATGGTCAGAAAATGACCTGCTGTTTAAACTAACCCGTTCAAAATGGTCCATTTTTGCCCTGTTCATGACCAGACATTTTAATTTTTTTTCAGCACATGCAGTTTACGAAAGCAATAACTCCCCCTCCCGCAGTTATATAAATAATTTTTGCATTACACATGCAGCTTTATTTATGTCATTTTTGTTATTTTTTTTGTTTTGTTTTTTATAACCAGGAAGATTTTAAAAAGGGACAAAAAATAGCGGTTTCACAATTTTATTAACCCTGTTGCTGACAGGGGGTTTTAAAACATTTGTCCCTGTAGCCAGGACAATTATCACACTAAAGTACAATAAAAGGTTAATACTAACCCCCCTTAACTATATATTTTTGGAAATTAGACCATTGTTATGTACACAGACAACTTTATGCTATTTTGAATGAATGTGAAACATTCTAAATAAAAAATGCATAATGTTGATTTAGTGGTTAAAACTATGACCCAATCAGAAAGTTATAAACATCACATCTAAAAATAAAAGCTGAACAAGTGCTCATGAATAGGAGTTCATACATACATACATACATACATACATACATACATACCACTTAGGCCTAAAGTTACATGCATATACATTCATAAAATCATCAGAACCAGAAAGAGGGACATTTATCAAAACTGGTGTAAAGGAAAACTTTCTTTTTAGCACACAGAAACCAATCCGATTCCACCTTTCCGTTTTTGCAGCTCCTTTGGAAAACGAAAGGTGAAATCTGATTGGTTGCTATGAGCAACTAAGCTAAATTCCCCCCCCCAGAAGTCTGGTTTTAAAGTGTAAGGCCTGTTTCATACAAGCATGTAGTGTACGGAAATCAGGAATAAGTGTGAGCACGATTTTCTGTTATGGTCACTGCTCTTTCGCAGGAACGCAAGGCATTATACTGATTTATAAGGTCTCTGCATGACCTTACTGTTACAGAATTAAACGGACATAATGCAGTCAGTATAATTCTGTAGAATTACCGGAATATTCTACAGAATATTTATTTATTCCATAATAATAATTGGAATAAAAGGTTATCATACACACCCCAAAATGGTATTAATAAAAAATAAAATAAAAAAAAAGCCCTCACAAAAATCTGTAGATATGTTAACAGGGACCACCATAAAAACAAAACCCATAAAACTGGTGGAATTGTTTTACCCCCAATTCTTCCCTATTTGGAATTTTTTAGTTTCCAAGTATATCATATATAATATTAAATTGCGCCATTAGAAAGTACAACTTGTCCTGCAAAAAACAAGCTCTCATACGGCTATGTGAACAGAAAAGTAAAAAGTTATAGCTCCAGGAAGTAAAAAAACAAAAAACAGAAATGGAAAATCATTCCTTCAGGAAGGGGTTAATGGCATCATTCAATGATCCATCTAATGTATTGAGAAGTGGATTAAAAAAAATTATTTCTGAGGGGAAATGGAAAAAAAAGGTAGTCCATCATTTTTTTAGGGTTTCATTACAGGCATTCACCACGGGGGATAATTAAAATATTTTAAGAGTTTGGACGTTTCCGGACATGGGGATATCAATGTTAATTTTTTTAATATGACAAATAGCGAAAGTGGGGTATTTTGAACTATAAATATATATATTTTTTAATCAGTTCAATTGAATTGATTTTGCAGATCACTTGTACAATACACTGCAATCTTTCTGTACTGCAATGTACAGTGATTTTACTGATCTCCTATTACACCCCCTTCCTCTGTCTATCTACTCACATGCCGCGGTCACTATTGACTGCCCCATTCGGAGGGGTTAAATGAAACAGGAGATTAGAGTCATCTTTTATCCTGGTCACTGCAGGGTTATCAGCTGTGTTACACAGCCAGCAACCCCCATCTATGGAGTGGACTCAGCTCCTGGGCCTGCTCCATATACCCCTTCCAACATTTCTAATGTACATCTACATCAGATGTCATGATGAGGTTAATACAGTGGTCCCTCAAGTTACAATATTAATTGGTTCCAGGACGACCATTCTATGTTGAAACCATTGTAAGTTGAGTAATCGGTTCCAAAGCTCCAAAATGTCATCCAAGATAAGGGAAAATGAAGATTTAAGAAAAATAAGCAGATAACTAGGACAGATAAGACAAGTCCTTACATATCACAGTCAGGAATAGCTGCTAACTAGCAACTAATCCAGCTAACTTACTAGAGATGTGGCCTTGATTGGTTGGATCTGAGTCTGAGACATTGTATGTTGAGTCTGGTTTCAACTTACGATGGGTCAGAAAAGACCGTTGTATGTTGAACGTATTGTATCTTTAGGCCATTGTATCTTGAGGAATCACCGTAATCATAATCATCCTCAAGCTAAATCATGTAAAATGTATTTCTCTGGAACTTAAACAATTGTCATGACAAAAAACAAAACAAAACAAAAAACACTATTGAAAAACACCAATGCTAATGTGACCATACAATGGAAACCAGGTTAGCATTCACTAAAGCAAGTGTCCATGTCTGGCTATACAATTTCACCATCATATACCTTCACAACAGTCCAATCGACAGGGTGCTAGGCGGATTGCTTCTCGAAAATGAATGATTGCCTCTTGTACTCTCCCCATGTTTCTCAAAGCTGCCCCCTTCAATAACAAAGCCTGAACACTGTTGCTGTTGAGTTGGATTGCTTTGGCTCCCAAATACAGAGCTCTGGAATGTCTCTTTGTGTAGAAGCTGTGACACCTGGAGTGAAGACAAAATGTCAGAATGAAGAAAAGAATCTATACATCTTCCCAGCTGGTTTTAAATTAAGTATTTTTTTAAAATGCTGCAGTGTTTCGGGGCAAAAAACATAGCTGCCAGTCATAAAGGAGCGTGTCAGGATTTCATGCTGCCTGTGGTTTGGGCATGCAACTGATTACCGGTTCCCTTTAAAAGAACACAATATAAAAACTGCACAATAAAAAAAAAATTCCCCAAATATCTCTTCTTTTGTAGTTGTAGGAAATGTTCCTTTATTTAAAGTATACTGTGAAAGCATGTTTAAGAAAATAAGAAAAAAATCAATGCTCTAATTTTAAAGGAGATGACAGACTTGTTTCAAAAATCTCCTGGAGCCTCTAAACATGATAAAACAATAAAAATATAATCACCATTTAAAGAGGTTGGCCGGTTTCCTATATTGATAATCTATCATCTCAGGGTAGGTCATCAATATCAGATTGGCAGGGGGCTGACTACCCGCACCCCCACTGATCAGCTGTATGAAGACAACATTGCTTTCGTATGAGAGTCGCCTTCCCTTCACCATTTACCTCCTTGCCGTCAACATTGAAGCGGTGAGCAGTGTAATTACATGGAAAGGAGCAGACTGAATAGTGAATAGGATGGCGGAGTTGTAATTACACCTGCTTACCACTGCAATGTCGACAGTGCTGTGTTCTCTTCAAACAGCTGATCGGTGGTAGTACCACGGGTCGGACCCCCACAGATCTGATATTGATTACCTATGCCGATTATAGGTCATCAATATAGGAAACTGGCCAACCCCTTTAATCCCCCCCTACTGTGACGTAGCTGTATACAGCAAGTGACCGCTGCAGCCAATCACTGGCAGCTAGTCATTCATGCCGTGTACAGATTAGGCAAGTGATTAGCTGCAGATATCACTGTATATGGTTATGTCACCACTGCAGCCAATAAACAGAGCAGAGCGGTAGCTGCAGAAACAATGGGGCATTACATGAAGAGTGTACGGTTTTGGAGAGATACTGAAATAGGCTGGACAACCCCTTTAATCCATCATCAGAATAACAGCAGTTGGATGCAGGAGTGACCTGTATCTGCAGAAACTTTGCCTAGAGAAATTTCCATCTACTGACTTCAGGAAGATTTATGAAAGTATGTATCCTACATCACAAGTATATATAGATGGCAGTATCAGTGTCTACTGATTTCTGAGCAAAATAGAGAAATTAGCACCAGCCTTAAATTTCCATCAATGAATCTTAGATCTTACAGTACTGACTACAAGTTTAAACTTTACTTTATCAATTATTTGCCATGTAAAAGTGGTTTATCTTGAACACATTGTCCCTAACAATCTTACCCTGACACCACCCAAGGCTCAGCGTGTTGGTCAGATATATTGAATAATCTACAGCCAAGGTTCTCCACGTCCTCCAACCTCCCTTCTCGAGCTAGCAAATATCCGTATATATCCATTCCTATAGAGAGATAGGACAAGAATGTTTTTAAGGCATTTAACGGTAGATCGTGAATACACATACAAAATTAGTCAGATTTAAAATAGTTCACCCTTGTACAAGAACAGAATTTTGTAAGTTACAGGTAATACAAGCCTCTAAGATAGTGGTGGCCAAATGGTAGACGAGGAATCAGCCACCTTGGGCACTCCAGCTGTTGTGAAGCTACAACTCCCAGCATGCTCTTTCCACTTGTGTGGTAGTTTAGAGAGCAGCCCAGCAATTGTGCATGATGGGAGATGTAGTTTCGCAACACCTGGAGTGCCGGAGGTTGCTAACCCCTGTGGTAGACTGTCTCCCAGAGGACAGCAGATCACGATGTTAGCCATCAGGCTATTTTGGTGCTGGCCTCAACACACAAGTAGGAGAACTGCATCCTCATAGGTGTCGCAGCCTTTTATAGTGAAATGCTCATAGTGGCAATTCATATAGGGTCCCGTTAGTCCGAATCAGTGCCATTTACTGCTGTAAGTCATATAACTTCTCATGACTCATGAAAAAATAAAAAACATGAACAGTGTGCGCTGCATGCCACAGGTCCCTGTTCTCCCAGTAGATCACCAGATTAAAGTTCCACAAAAATGTAGATCTGAAAAAGTTGTCCAGTCCTGCTGAAGACCTCTCATCCTTAGGGCTCATGCACACGCTCCACAACACGGGCACTGACTGCACACGCTCATGTGCATGAGCCCTTATAAAAAGGTTTATCTGACAATATCTGATTGGTGGGGGTCCAACTCCTGGATCCTCCCACTGATCAGCTCTATCCAGGAGCTGCTATGGCCAGAACAGCACAGCTCCATACACTGTGTGGCAGCCATGCTTGGTTACGGTCAGTTCAGTGCCATACAATGGAAGCAGCACTGCAGTAACCAGGCTCAGCCTCTACAGCACGTACAGAGCTGTGGAGTTTTGGTGCCTGGTTCCGGCCAACACAGCCCCTAAAAATATATTGTGGGTCTGAAGAAGCAACTGCCAAATGGCATTGGGGTGTTAGGTGCTAGCTAATATATTACTGCTTTGGAGGCGGATGGTTATTGGAAGTGTATTGTGTATAGTCTCACTGACTGGTAAACTGAGTATTATCCACTCTTCTGTACCCGGGTGTGCGTTTGATTTTAGCAATTTATATATGTTTTATGATTGATGGATTAAGGCCTCATGTACATGACCATGTCCATAAATCTTGGTCCACTAGACGCAGATCCTGGCCTGTAGAAATGTCCTACCCTTGTCTGCAAAATGGGCAAGAATAGAACATGTTCTGTCTTTTTCTGCTGAGCTGTTTTACGGACATATGAATACGGACAGCGCATGGTGTTCTGTCTGCATCTTTTGCGAAATGAACGAAAAGTCTGCATCCGATCCACAGATGCGGACCGAACATACGGTCGTGTGCATGAGGCCCAATGATGATGATGTTTAATTTAGTCTATCAACTGTTGTGTGGCGTTATACTGTCTCTGGTATAAACTTCATATTTATGACACAAAATACAGGAAAATTAGAATATTTATACATTTATAGAAAGTATATAGAAACGCATGTAAAACATGAGAGGTACTATACAGGCACTATCTATAGCAGCCATAATCCACCACATTTTTGTCAGCACTAGGGTTTATGAATGAGGCCCAGCCTCCTGCATCAGGATCTGTCATGTCAATCATGCCGTACAGAGCTGGCCATGTAATGGAGATTCCAGCAACAGGGCTTTTTCCGTTCTGCTCAGGGACAGAGCCTGATGGTGCACGGTCTACGTCCTCCATGTACATAGGTGATAAATGCGGTCTTTAAAAGGGTTGTGCTGCCAGTTATATTAATGACCTATATCTGATCAATGGGGGTCTAACTCCCAGAACGCCGGCCGATCAGCGGTTTCTAGATGGGACAAAGCTTGTATGAGCACAGCTTTTCTTTCGAGATTACACTTGTGCATTGTCTTGGTGCCATAGTGTAATTAGAGCTGATTGGCAGGGGTGCTGGGAGTCAGACCCCAACCTATCAGATACTGATGATCTATAATTACTGGTTGCACAACCCCTTTAAGGGCTGCACAAAGATATGACCGAGAAAGAAAAAAAAAAAAAACACAGTACCAGATAAATACCTTTAATCAAATAAGGGTCCAACATCTGGGCCTGCTCAAACTTCAGAATGGCATTTTTATTATCGCCTACCCGAAAATATAGGTCAGCCAAGCTCCCCAGTAGGTCCACATTGTCTCTCAGCAACGATTTCTTCTCTAAAGAACTGAGGAACAAAGTTGTTTTTATGTTAAGAACTATGAATAAAGTTTATAGTGCATTAGGAACAATAAAAAGTAAAAGTGGGGCGGTACAGCCCATCAGTGGCGTACCGCCAATATAGGCAGGGTACGCAGCTGCTACGGGGCCCGTGGCAGGGGAGGGCCCGGAGTGGATAGAAAGCCCCGCCCCCTGCAATTTCTCCATTTGTGAATTATGTTATATAGCCATTGCCATAGTCCTATCTGGGGCACGGACGGCCCCTGCTTCCACTCTGCTCTCCTCCCCCCATCCCCCTTACATACATTGTGTGCATCTGATGTCCCTGTAGCCATCACTGCAGCTAGGGGAGGGCTCACTCCCCTCTGTTTGCTGGGCGCTGCACTGACCAATCAGCATTTAGCAGTGCTAAGCTTCTGCTGCTGATTGGCTGGTGCATCACAGCAGCAGACAGAACTGAGAGGGCGGGACTTGGCACTCTTCAGAGAAGCCACCAGACTCCAGCTCCCAGCGTTGCTAGCAAGCTTCTGAGACTTGCCAATGTGTGCCACAGACAATGTGAGTGCTTCTGTGTTTAAAAAAAGTTAATAGGTGGATTGTTAGTGGGGGAAAGAGGCTGGGCTCTGCTGGGGAAGAAGCAAGCAGAGTTTGGGAGGTGTATGTGTGTGGGGGGGGGAAAGCTGGGGGGTTGTCACACTGTTCTGTATATAAGGGACAGTGTGCTCCCTCCCTCCTCCCATGAACTCTGCTTACTGTTCAAACTCATATAGAGGACAGTGTGACTGTCCAAAGGGCTGTCTTCCCTCACCATGAACTGTGGGGGGGCATAGTGCACAGTGAGTATCAGCAGCAAAATGACTTCAGATGTGGGGGGATGGACTGTGTCAGGCTTTAGCACAGTGGGCACAGGCAGGATGAGCGATGTGTATGCGGGCCCCTGCCCTGCACTCGCTCAGCTGTGCTCTCATATATATGGCGCCCTGTGCCGACTCTGCTAAAGCCTGACATAGCCCATCTGTGCCCGGCTTTACCAAAGCTGACAGGCAGGAGCAGTGATGTGTGCTGTAGATCACTCGCTGCAGCCCCAGTGAGATCCTTACTCCCATACACCACTGTCATGTCATTGGTGTATGAGAGTACGGTTTATAAAGTGCTTTAGGCACCTGAATTCAGCGCCTATTTCTCCTAGAGAAAAAAGTGTTAGAAAATGTCATTTTAAGGTACCTACAATAGGTTTTAATAAACTTTATTTAAAAGTTTAGATACACTTTGTCAGGGACACCCAACTTCCATCTGGTGCAAAACTAAACTTCTTTGCATGTCCTGCCTTGTAGTTGCAATAGCTGGAGGGCCGCAGGTTGGATATTCCCGCTTTAAAGGGGTATTCCAGTTGTTTGACGTTATCCCCTATCCACAGGAAAAAGGGAGGGGTGATGAGGGAGGAGCCAGGGCAGTTAGTGGGATAGGCCAAAGGTGGGTAGTAGGCGGAGCTGGGGGGCCCTATTCAGACTCCTGCTATGGGGCCCAATGATTTCTATGTACGCCACTGCAGCCCATATAATCCATATCTGCATTCACAATTAGCTTAATGACTGCGCAGAGCTTGTAGTTGTAAATTTAAAGAGGAGCTGCCCCCCCCCCCCACCTACCCAAAAAAAAAGCAATGCAATCCGAGAGCACCATCTTAGGCTACTTTCACACTAGCATTTTTAATTTCCAGTATTGAGTTTCGTCATAGGGGCTCAATACCCCAAAAAACGCTTCAGTTTTGTCCCCATTCATTGTCAATGGGGACAAAACTGAACTGAAGACAACGGAATGCTCCTGAAAGCATTCCGTTCCGTCTTCAGACCGGAGAACAAACCGCAGCATGCTGCAGTTTTCTCTCCGGTCCAGGCATCCGCACCAAGACGGATCCGGAATGACCCCCAATGCAAGTCAATGGGGACGGATCCGTTTGGTGTGACATACCAGTAATCCGGATCTGTCCTCCATTGACTTGCAATGGGGGGGTCATTCCGGATCCGGCTACACATATACAGAAATACATACAGACATACATACATACTCACACATACATACTCACATACTCCAAGCAGGGACGCCGGCAGCATGTCTTCACGCGCCTCCTGCGCGCAGCTATGTTTCCCCACTGCGCCCAGCAGAGGGCGCTGTGGGGAATCGTCATCACTGCGCGCAGGAGGCGCGTGAAGACATGCTGCAGGCGTCCCTGGCTGGAGTATGTAAGTATGTATGTGTTTGTGTGTGTATGTATGTTCTCTGTGTCTGTGTCAACATGTGTGGGGCCGGAGCGCTGCTCCGGCTCCACACATGTATCAGCGGCAGTACAGATCCGTTGGCACCCTTTAGGTGCCGGATCCGTGCTGCCGCTAGTGTGAAAGAGGCCTTACAGAGCAGGAGAAACGAGCAGATTGATAAACTTTGTAGGAAAAGATTCTGTAAAACCTGTATTTTATATATTTCTATCTTTGCTTTTTACATCTCCTGTGAATACCTACTGGTACAGGAAGGAGGTGTTATTAGTGACTGATAGCACTGTGTGTCTAAGGGTCCATACAGAGATAGCCGTCAGTCACTGATAACTCCTCCTCCTGTACCGATAGCTCTTCACAGGGCTTCAGAGTTAAATGTAAAAATTTACAAGTTTTACTGAATCTTTTCCCCATAAAATTATACATCAATCTGCTCAGCTCCTCCTCTATAACATGCTGCCTGCAGATTGCATTGCATTTTTGGTGACAGGTCCTCTCTAGTTTTGGGAATTGTACAGTCACTCTAAAGAAGCTTAGCTTAGGGCTCATTCAGACGAGTAATTTTCACGTGTGTGTGTGTGCGCGTTATATATATATATATACACACACATACACACATATATATACACATATATGCAGTGCCTTGCGAAAGTATTCAGCCCACTGGAACTTTTCAACCTTTTGCCACATTTCAGGCTTCAAACCAAAAGATATAACATTTTAAATTTTTGGTGAAGAATCATGTGAAGTGGAACGAAATTTATTGGATCATTTAAACTTTTTTTGTAATAATAAAACTGAAAAGTTGAAAAGTTGGGCGTGCAAAATGATTCGGCCCACTTACTTTCAGTTCAGAAAACTCACTCCAGAAGTTCATTGAGGATCTCTGAATGATCCAATGTTGTCCTAAATGACTGATGAAGATAAATAGAATCCACCTGTGTGTAATCAAGTCTCTGTATAAATGCACCTGCTCTGTGATAGTCTCAGGGTTCTGCATCATGAAGACCAAGGAACACACCAGGCAGGTCCGTGATACTGTTGTGGAGAAGTTTAAAACCGGATATGGATACCGAAAGATTTCCCAAGCTTTAAACATCCCAAGGAGCACTGTGCAAGTGATCATATTGGAATGTAAGGAGTATTAGACCACTGCAAATCTACCAAGACCCAGCCGTCCCTCTAAACTTTCATCTCAAACAAGGAGAAGACTGATCAGAGATGCAGCCAAGAGGCCCATGATCACTCTGGATGAACTGCAGAGATCTACAGCTGAGGTGGGAGAGTCTGTCCATAGGACAACAATCAGTCGAACACTTCACAAATCTGGCCTTTATGGAAAAGTGGCAAGAAGAAAGCCATTTCTCAAAGATATCCATAAAAAGTCTCGTTTACAGTTTGCCACAAGCCACCTGGGAGACACACCAAACATGTGGAAGAAGGAGCTCTGGTCAGATGAAACCAAAATCCAACTTTTTGGAAACAACGCAAAACGATATGTTTGGCGTAAAAGCAACACAGCTCATCACCCTGAACACACCATCCCCACTGTCAAACATGGTGGTGGCAGCATCATGGTTTGGGCCTGCTTTTCATCAGCAGGGACAGGTAAGATGGATGGAGCCAAATACAGGACCATTCTGGATGAAAACCTGTTGGAGTCTGCAAAAGACCTGAGACTAGGACGGAGATTTATCTTCCAACAAGACAATGATCCCAAACAAAGCAAAATCTACAATGGAATGGTTCAAAAATAAACATATCCAGGTCTTAGAATGCCCAAGTCAAAGTCCAGACCTGAATCCAATTGAGAATATGTGGAAAGAGCTGAAAACTGCTTTTCACAAACGCTCTCCATCCAACCTCAAATCTCGAGCTGTTTTGCAAGGAAGAATGGGCAAGAATTTCAGTCTCTAGATGTTCAAAACTGATAGAGACATACCCCAAGCGACTTGCAGCTGTAATCGCAGCAAAAGGTGGCGCAACAAAGTATTAATGCAAGGGGGCCAAATAATTTTGCACGCCCCTACTTTTCAGTTTTATTATTACAAAAAAAGTTTAAATGATCCAATAAATTTCGTTCCACTTCACAATTGTGACCCACTTGTTGTTGATTCTTCACCAAAAAATTAAAATGTTATATCTTTTTGTTTAAAGCCTGAAATGTGGCAAAAGGTTGAAAAGTTTCAGGGGGCCGAATACTTTCGCAAGGCACTGTGTATATGTGTGTGTATATATATATATATATATATATATATATATATATATATATATATAGGAAAAAGATGGACAAACTCAATACAGTCGGAGACCAAACTAATTCAACACAGATGTAAAATTTTTTGTTTTTAGTGGGCAGAAAACGGACTAGTTTTGCATCATTGAATGAATCCTTAAAAGGGTTGTCTCACTTCAGGAAATAGCATTTATCATGTAGAAAAAGTTTATACAAGTCACTTACTAATGTATTGAGACTGTCTATATTGCTTCGTTTGCTGGCTGGATTCATTTTTCCATCACGTTATACACTGCTCATATCCAGGGGTCACAACCTCCATACAATCCAGCAGTGGTGGTCGTACTTGTACACCATAGGAAAAAGCGCCTGCCTTTCTGGTGGCCAGGACCGTGCATAGGCTGACGCTTTTTCCTATAGTGTGCAAGCATGGCCAGCACTGCTGGATTGTAGGGTGGTCAGATAGTTGCAAATCTGTACAGCCCATTTACATCCTACTGAGAAGCCAAATTATTGATCATATGTAATTCAGAAATTAAATAGGCTGTAAACAAGATAGTTATTGGCCAAACGAGCGTTGAGCCAAAAACTACCACTCAATCCCATCATCTACAATGGGGAAAAAAAGTATTTAGTCAGCCACTAATTGTGCAAGTTCTCCCACTTAAAAAGATGAGAGAGGCCTGTAATTGACATCATAGATAGACCTCAACTATGAGAGACAAAATGAGAAAACAAATGCAGAAAATCACATTGTCTGTTTTTTAAAGAAGTTATTTGCAAATTATGGTGGCGTTTTGCTGATAAGAGCAAGACTTCAGGTTCGGATACTCTTTAAAGAGAGACTCTTAACTGAACTACAGCTACACTTCAAAGGAAGGTTTATAATATGACTTTATTAAATATATTATTGGACCTACCCCTTTAAATTCCAGATTATCAGGATTCTATAAAAAATCAGCTCTACGTCTCTGAGTATCCTGCCAACCACGCCACTAATGTTTTGCTGATAAGAGCAAGACTTCAGGTTCGGATACTCTTTAAAGAGAGACTACACACACCAATTTAAGGGTAATGCAATAATAACAATAATAATCAGGCAAATGTATGTCCTTCTTTTGCAAGTTAAGTATATACAAAGGATAAAAAACTTACATCACCGATTGAGTAAACTTCATCTGACAGCAACACATCAGCTGGGAAGCCCTTTCAACGAAAGCAGTCAGAAGCTCATCCTACGGGGGGACGCCTTGTGTAGGAACCTAATCGGTGTTTTCCCGATAGAGCCTCTGACTGCTTTCGTTGAAAGGGCTTCCGAGCTGATGTGTTGCTGTCAGATGAAGTTTACTCAATCGGTGATGTAAGTTTTTTATACTTTGTATATACTTAACTTGCAAAAGGACATACATTTGCCTGATTATTATTGTTATTATTGCATTACCCTTAAATTGGTGTGTGTAGTCTCTCTTTAAAGAGTATCCGAACCTTTGGTACATTTGCCTGATTATTATTGTTATTATTGCATTAATAAACTTACTTATATAGCTTACCCTTAAATTGGTGTGTGTAGTCTCTCTTTAAAGAGTATCCGAACCTGAAGTCTTGCTCTTATCAGCAAAACAGGTGGAAAATAAGTATTTGGTCACCTACAAAAAAAACAAGATTTCTGGATCTCACAGACCTGTAACTTCTTCTTTAAGAGGCTCCTCTGTCCTCCACTCATTACCTGTAGTAATGGCACCTGTTTGAACTTGTTATCAGTATAAAAGACACCTGTCCACAACCTCAAACAGTCACACTCCAAACTCCACTATGGTGAAGACCAAAGAGCTGTCAAAGGACACCAGAAACAAAATTGTAAATCAGCACCAGGCAGGGAAGACTGAATCTGCAATAGGCAAGCAGCTTGGTGTGAAGAAATCAACTGTGGGGGCAAGAATTAGAAAATGGAAGACATACAAGACCACTAATAATCTCCCTCCATCAGGGGCTCCACGCAACATCTCACCCCGTGGGGTCAAAATGATCACAAGAACTGTGAGCAAAAAATCCCAGAACCACACGGGGGGACCTAGTGAGTGACCTGCAGAAAGCTGGGACCAATGTAACAAAGGCTACCTACCGTAAGTAACACACTACACTGCCAGGGACTCAGATCCTGCAGTGCCAGACGTGTCCCCCTGCTTAAGCCAGTACATATCCAGGACCGTCTGAAGTTTGCTAGAGAGCATTTGGATGTTCCAGAAGAGTATTGGGAGAATGTCATATGGTCAGATGAAACCAAAGTAGAACTGTTTGGTAGAGACACAACTCGTCGTGTTTGGAGGAGAGTGAATGCTGAGTTGCATTCAAAGAACACCATACCTACTATGAAGTATGGGGATGGCAACATCATGCTTTAGGGCTGTTTCTCTGCAAAGGGACCAGGACGACTGATCAGTGTACATGAAAGAATGAATAGGGCCATGTATCGTGAGATTTTGAGTGCAAACCTCCTTCCATTAGCAAGGGCATTGAAGATGAAACGTGGCTGGGTCTTTCAGCATGACAATGATCCCAAGCACACCACCAGAGCAACGAAGGAGTGGCTTCGTAAGAAGCATTTCAAGGTCCTGGAGTGGCCTAGCCAGTCTCCAGATCTCAACCCCATAGAAAACCTTTGGAGGGAGTTGAAAGTCCGTGTTCCCCAGCGACAGCCCCAAAACATCACTGCTCTAGAGGAGATCTGCATGGAGAAATGGGCCAACATACCAGCAACAGTGTGTGCCAATCTTGTGAAGACTTACAGAAAACGTTTGACCTCTGTCATTGCCAACAAAGGATATATAACAAAGTATTGAGATGAACTTTTGTTAGTGACCAAATACTTATTTTCCACCATAATTTGCAAATAAATTCTTTAAAAATCAGACAATGTGAATTTCTGGATTTGTTTTCTCATTTTGTCTCTCATAGTTGAGGTCTACCTATGATGTCAATTACAGACCTCTCTCATCTTTTTTAAGTTGGAGAACTTGGACAATTGGTGGCTGACTAAATATTTTTTTCCCCCACTGTACATGTCTGCTCGGCTCAGCCAAGTAAGCACATGTTCTTGGTAGGAAGAAGGGAACAGCTTATCTACCTGAGAACGAAAGGATTGGCAGTGGAAGTCAAACTTGCCGATACTTATCTCCTGCCAATGTTTGCAGTTGGGAGACCCCATATACATGAGATGATCAGCCAACATCTAATCTTTAGCGATAAAGTGAACTTTCCAAGCGTTATAGTGCAGCTTTTTTAGTGTAGTACTGTAATAGGATGTCACCATTGCAACAAAAACACTTTTGAAATTGAAGTGGCAAGACCGCGTAAAGTTACAGAGTGGGGTTACCAAGTGCTGAGCCACATAGGAAACATAAGTCATCAATGTTCCGCGGACTGCCAATTGAGGAGGCCCAAACCTCCTCTGACATTAACATCAGCACAAAAACTGTGTACCCGGAACTTCATGATATGGGTTTCCAGGCTAAGCAGCTGCATGCAAGCCTTATATCACCAAGAAAAAGCCATGAGCTGAATGGAAGTGGTGTAAAACAGGCCACTACTGGACTCTGGAGCAGTGGAAACGTGTTCTGTGGACTGATGAATCACACTTCTGAATTTGGCGAATGCCAGAAGAACTTACCTGCCTGACGACATGCAGCAGTTTTTTTGTCCAGGAGAAACCAGCAGTCATGCCGGAATCCCGGTGGACATCATAGTGAATGGAATCCCTTGAGCCCTGGCAGTATCTGGCTATGCTGGATACGGCCAATCCAGCATCCTGTTCCTCTGCCAGAACAGCATCTGCAGATGTGGACGTAGCCTAACTCCCTGTTTACGTAGCTCCCATTCACTGCCATGGGAGTTACAGAAATAGTGAAGTGTTGGACACTCAGCCATTTCCGTAACTACACCTACCCCTGGTTGGCGCTTACTGTGGCTATTCCCATCTTTGCCATGAAAGGCTGAGAGACGGCAATAAACCTTTAACCCCTTTGAGATGTGGACTTAAAACACATCTACCAACTATTAAAGCAACTCAATTGCCTCAAGTATATTTTTTAGTTGAGGTCACAGTTCTAAATACACAGTCAGCTTACCAAATTGTATTTATTGCTCTTGTGTTGTCCCCCGTGTGCACAAATGCATACGCTTTGATCCAGGCAGAGAGCCAGTCCAGATTGGAAATGCTCTGAATAACATTCAGTGTCATGGAGGCTACTTCTGCACCTTTTACAGAAAGGGACAACAGACCTGCAAATAGAAAAAAGACTACGTATTACTGCGGCAAAGAAATCAACTGCACGTGCAATATAACAAAGTTGACAAGGAAGATTGCAGCATTCACCAGTACATAAAACTCATGTCTTGACTCCATACGAAGGCTACCTAAGGTCTTGAAGAGGGTTTCTGCAACAACATGAAATCAAGAACTGAGTTTTATCCACTGGGAAGTGCTGCAATCTTCTTCTTCTACTGATGAAGACATTATACAGTGACAACCATCCACTATGCACAGGGTGGTAATCTATATTACCAGAACATCAATGTGGCTACACTGATACATGATCACTTCTACTTAGACACAAACACAGCATCACGGAGCAGCAGGTGGCTTCATAGTAATATTAATTCAAATATTTTTGGACTATTAGACCCTTTTTTGCTAAAAACAAAAAACGTGCAGCCATTTTCTGGCACATCTGATAGCTCAAATGCCTGCAGGAGTAAATCTGAGTATCTGAGTCCGTATGTATGGTCCTGGCAGTGCAGTGTTCTGGAAGCAGCCGGTTCTTAGGTGTGTACAGAACGTCCAAGTGAAAGGTCACATATTAGGCTGAGTTCCCATATACATGTTGGACTGTTTTTTTTTTTTCCCTCTGGCATTTATAGAGGAAAACTGATGCCAGAATCTCATGGTTTTCTATGATATTGTTCCACTGTATGTCTCCATGCGCTGCACAGAAAGATCCCGGCAATAGACACAGGACTGGTCCGCAAAAACTGCTAATTCAGGCCTAAAACAACTGGACGGACACGACTGATGTATGTGAACCAGCCTTGGATATCAACTTCTGGTCAGATCATTTGTACAAATAATCCCATGGATGACCGTATGGCCAGCCTCAAACTGTGCAGTTTATATTCAGCCAGAATGTTCTAGCCATGGGTTACTGTGGCTGGCATGGTGGTGTGGCACTGCGATACAGTATCTTAAAAGGGGTTATGCAGGACTTTAAAAGACCCGAGAGTGGCCAACCCGCGGTGGAGTTCATACTTACCTGGTTCTCGCTGCTGGGTTCTGGCTCCATTTCTCCCCCGGCCTCTCTGCAGCTCTGCGATACTCTGACATCAACATCCTATCGAAGGGCATCACTGATTGGCTGCAGCGGTCATGTGGCACCTGTCAACAGGATGTTGATTCCAGAGAATCGCAGAGCTGCAGAGACAGCCGGGGAGAAATGGTGTCGGAACCCAGCTGTGGGAATCAAGTAAGTATGAACGCCACCACAGGTCGGCCACTTTGAAGTCTTTTTAAAGGCTATGGACACGTTTGCGAGCAATTTTTTATTATTACATTGTACTCATTTTGAGCTAAAAATCATTTTTCAATTGGTCTTTATTAAAAATATGGAATGCTTTTTTCTGTACATACAAGACGCACTAGAAGCAGCCTCTGGATTTTCTCTCTTTTCTGTCAGTTGGGGAGCGGATGGGCTCCTCGTCTCTGCTCCCTGACATTATACACGCATTATAGCTCAGTTCTTATCTTACTGATAAGAATATGGCTTAAATAAGTGTTTATGACCTCTGAATAGTATACAGATAAGGTTTATTAGATGACAGTTAACCATTTGTGACAGAACGGCTCAATATGTTTAATAAAGGCCAACTGAAAATATGATTTTTAGCCAAAAATGAGTAAAATGCAGTCACAAAGGAAAATTGTCTCCGAAGGTGTACATAGCCTTTAAAGGAAGTCTGTCACCTATTTTTTACCAATATAACTAAGAGCACTGCTCCACAGAAGATTGCAGACACATCCCAGACATACCTGTGTGCACTTTGTGTCTGTATTACATGTCTAGGAAAAGCACTTTTATTCTGCTGGAAAACAGTTCCCAAGTGCCCAGCTGAAACAGCTTTCACTCCTGACTCAATTTCTAACAGCTATATCTTCTGGTATTTGAAAGCTTGGAATGCCAACTTTAAAACAAGGTCAGAACCATTTTTCTATCTGCTACCAATCCTAAGATATGAGCAGCTAAAGCATCCCTCCCCTCTTCAATTTGGTTTGCTTTGGGCACTTGCAGCAGCAGAGCTGGGCACTTAGGAGCTGTTTTCCAGCAGAATAAAAGTGCTTTTCCTGGACATGTAATACAGACAAAGTGCACACAGGTGTGCTTGGGATGTGTCTGTAATCTTCTGTGGTACAGTGCTCTTAGATATATTGGCGAAAAAGAGGTGAAAGACTCCCTTTAACTGTTGTATAACACCCTTAAACTATTTCATTGGAATATTGCCCATAGAAAGTGTACTGTAAAAAAATCAAGTTTTTCCATTTTATACTTCTAATAGTGGTATATTATAGTATATGGGTGGGTCCTATGGTCCAGTGTTCCATTGGCAAGAAAACATTTTTAATATATTTTTCAAATTCAATAAACTGTTTCAAAATTAGTCAGGTTATGAAACTTCACTGAAAAATGTATTTAATCATCTTAATTCAAAACCAGGATAGGAGCGAGGATGACTTTCCATAACCTGCTAGTTATTTTTGAGCTTTTACTTTTTCCTCCTTGATACTGTGTTGCCATTACACCCACTATGCATATGGGTGACTCATTTCCAACAGTGCAAGCCATTGCGTTCTAAAATTAAATCTCGCTGTATTGCCCACAGATCAATCAATACTCCGCATCTTCTCAACAGGGACTCTTGTGTCAAACCCCACTTGGCACAAGACTTTTCAGATCCTTCAATAAGGCACAGCTTCTCCCCAACTTTAATTGCACAGCTGAATTAAAACATTTTTTTTTCTCTCCATGTAGACAAAAATGTCTATGTGAAGAGGAAGTCAATAGTTCCCAATTACAGGTTTTGTTCAATTTGAGCTGAAATTCATGACTTGCTGTGAGGGACGGTGGCACGGCCATTTTAATCCTTCCAAAACAAGAAAAATATAACATTTATTTTAAGCTACTAGAAATATAAAAAAGTATGGAGCGTGTTCATTTCCTGACACGCTTTCCAACCTGCGAACTCAGAAAAGCAAACTGGGGAGTTACCATCAAATCTCATGTAGAGGGGAAATAAAGAAAAGAGAAAATAAAGTTAATTCACACCTAAAATAGCATCTAGCGCCAAAGGACACTGTCTCAACACTTCCTTGTAACTTGTCACAGCAGATCGTTCCTGCCCGGCCTTCTTGTACAAATTGGCTAGCATCATATTGATCTACAAGATGAAGAAAGTTATAGTTACAAAAAAAAAAAACAAAACACTATGTAATCACTAATATTAAAAAATGTAAAAACCTTGAACTGTAGTAATAAAACCCCTTTTTAAATTTCACAAAAGACACGTCACTGCTGAGGCCAGTGGTTGGCTGCAGTGAGCAGGTGACTATGTCCATGGTAAACAAACATCCGGAAGATGGCCACACAGGAGCCAGAGCGGCAAGGAGCAGGTAAGTATGAATGTTTCAATAGTAGCGGCAGGCTGCAAGCATTGATTAAAAATGAGGTATTCCAGGTAAAATCTGCCCCAATGGGGACACTTACTAAGCATGTTGCACCAGAATTAATGCGTAAAATGTGACAAAAAGAATGGCGTTTTGATTTGCGCCAAATATACCAAATGTTTTCTCCAGAATTTTCACCATAAAGAATGCATCACATCAGAAATTAGTTATAAATGTAAAAGTAGGCGGAGCTATCAAATTAGCGCCTCATTTTATAGTAACATAGTTTATAAGGCCGAAAAAAAGACATCTGTCCATCCAGTTCGGCCTGTTATCCTACAAGTTGATCCAGAGGAAGGCAAAAAACCCCTGTGAGGTAGAAGCTCTATCATCCTCTTCTGGGCAGAAATGGCTCAAATTGTTGCAGAAAATTAAGCCAGTTTATGTGGTGGTGTTTTGTGTAAAAAGTCGCATTTATGGCATAAAGATGTGACTGTTTGTCAAAAAGTCGCATTTATGAAAAGAATACCAACTTGTCATGGGAAGAAGTGATAGGCGAGTATTAAAACAGGACGCATTTATTTTTATCTAATATAAATGATCTAAAAAACTGTGTTTTGTCAGAAAATTGACATTCAACAACAAAAACAAAACAATAACAAAAATGTCTCCAGTCTGATACAAAAGTCCCAATTTACCAGTGGAAGTGTCGCAAATACATTTGAAAAGTTGCAAGTATGGTCTGGCACGGTTGCTATTGTTGGCGTACAAATTTTGCAAATCAAGAGAAATTGGTGGATAATCAAGTTTATATTGTCATATATGAGGTGAAACAAATCACCACTTTTGATTTGTAATGTTAGTATTTTTTTGGCGCAAATTACGTCATTATTGATAAATGTCCCCCAATGTGTCCATTTGCACAATCAAATACATGTGCGGAGACTATTTTTTGAAGGGGAAAAAAAAAAAAAAAAAAAAAGGGGAGGGCAGCATGACCTACATTTTTATGGCATAAATTTACCTTTGGAGTTCTTTGTCGGGAAGGGATGCCATCCAATATGGCAACAGCATCTTTATCTTGTTTCAGCATGGTGTAACATTCCGCCATTTTATACTTTACTTCAATCTCTGATGGGAGACTCTGCAGACACAAAATCAACAAGAACAAGCGCATGTGAGGTAGAAGTAACGCGAAAGAGTCAACATTATACACTTGGATACAACATAATAGCTGGAAATGTATAATGTGCAGGTTAATATCAGAGGCTCACCTATGTTACACCTTCAAAACCAAAAAGAAACAAAAAAGGGGACTTAAAGCCTGTATTAGGGTATGACCACTCGGCTGTGTTCGAGAACTGCTGTGGTCGTATGTGACACAATGACTGGACAGAGCTTGGTCTGTCATTTGCTTTCTAGCATGTGAAGTCAATAAAACAAGCCCTGAACGTGAATACCCTGCCACGAACATCAAAACACTGAGGTGGACTTAATAATCTTGTACGTTTTAGACATCGGAAACTTCAGTTTGTGTAATATGCTCTGTGTGACAAAAGTATTTCCCAGACTGAGCGCTGCTCTTGTGACACAAACTCAAGGCATTATAATGATTTATAATGCTATGTCTTCCAGCCCGACCTCAGCTGTACCGAATTGTACTGACAGCGTTATGAGAGTACAATTTAGTACAGCGGAGGTCGGGAAGGAACACTCAGCATTATAAATCATCATAACGCTGTGAGTTCTTGTGACAGAAGCAGTGTTCAGAGTACGCTCGTGTGAAATTGACCTTACACGGCTGACTGAACCAAACATTCCTGATAATTGCCCGATTGTGAATAGAGGTGACATCTGTATTTGCACGCAGCAATCACTTCCATGCTCGTCCCCATACAGATTCATTGCCACTAAGCAGCAGATCTCTGATTACACAGGATGACCTGCTGCTCAAAATCAATGATTTTGCGCGACACATCAACAATGCTTCACCTGATGACCTACAGTAAGTGATGGGTGGCACATTTAAAGAGGCCCTTTCATGGGTCCAGACTCTGTTGACAAAGTAGCACGTTATGGAGGGCATGTGGGACTGGGATCAAAGCACTTACAATTTCTTCAGGGCGCCGCTCCGTTCGCTCGCTGTGCCCCTCTAAAGTTCTGGCGCGTGCTATGCTAATGCATAGCATCGGAACAGGGAGTAGGAGACGCCAGGGATTCTCAATGGGCGTCTCCTTCTCCTTGGCTGTAGCGCCGTCCAATCGTAGTGGAGAGCGTCACAGCCAGGGAAGAAACCTTCTAAGTAATAATTACAGACTCCCCCACTAACATTCACATCTTGCTCAAACTTAGGGCTCATGCACATGACCGTATGTATTTTGCGACCCGCAAAAAACACGAAAACATGTACATTCCGCATTTTGCGGAACGGAACAGCTGGCCCCTAATAGAACAGTAATATCCTTGTCCGTAATGCCGACAGTAATAGGACAAGTTCAACTGTCTTGCGGAACGGACATACGGAAACGGAACACACGCGGAGTAACTTCCGTTTTTTTTGCGGACCCACTGAAATGAATAGTTCCGCATACGGTCTGCAAAAAAACGGACACAGAAAGAAAATACATTCGTGTGCATGAGCCCTTAAGCCTCTTTCACATGAGCGGTGTTTCTGTCCAGGTACGATGCGTGAAGCAAACGCATAGCATCCAGACTGAATCCTGACTAATGGGTCTGTGTATAAAAGCATTGTTTTTCAAGCATCATTTCTGCGTTCAGGAAAAATGGCAGCACGTTCTACATTCTGTGTTTTTCACCAGCCCTGTCTCCATGGAAGTAAATGGGGCTTCAGTGAAAAACGGAAGGCATCCGGATGTAACTGTTTATTCACTGATGGTTGCTAGGATAGGTAGATTGTTATTCTTCAGTTGCCAGCCGTGGCCCTTGTTGCGGCCCGCAAACAGCACTGGCAGGAGCTGTGGTGCGGAACGGAGGCACGGAAGCCCATGGAAGCACTATGGAGTGCTTCCGTGATGTTTCTGTCTGTGCCTCCGCACTGCAAAAAAATAGAACATGCTCTATTTTTTTACGGTGCGGACGGATCACAGATCCATTCAAGATGAATGTGTCTCGATCCGTCCTGGCTGCCGCATGGATGTTGCCCGTGCATTCAGGACCGCAAATTGCAGTCCCCAATGCACAGAACGGCCGCACAACGGACGTGTGCATGGGCCCTAAGGCAATACTTTTTTTGAGGACAAAGTCATAGATTTATTGCATATTTACTTAGAGGAATTTAAAGGGAAACAGTCACCTAGAAAACACGTACAAAACTGGTGACATCACTACATAGCTACAGAAGCAGTGAGTCTACCCATACCTTTATTGTACTTGTCCATGGATGCAGTCTTCTAAAAATACTTTTTATTGTCACTGCAGGGTCAAAGCCACTGAAGTGCCCCGGCCTGAAAACCCGCGCAGGTGCCATCAGTGACAGAGAGTTACCGCCGTCACTTTGGTATCAACTTTGGGTATATTTACTGTACATGGGAGGTGTTTTTGTTTTTAAGTTTTTTGTTGCCCGATTTTTGTATGCAGTGCAAAATGACATCCTTGTAAAAACTGTGGCCCAAAGGTGAAAAAAAAAAGTCCAGTGGTATACTGGACCTAACAGAAACAATCTCAGTATGAAATCTGCAGCGTACAGAGGTACGGCAGAGGGTACATCCACCATTTATGGCAGATCTAATATGGCCCCGTACCAAACTGTGCCATGATATAACGTGTTCTACAAAAAGGAGCTTGTATTCCACTGACTGAACCAGTGGAATACAGGTATAACATTTCTTCATTGTGGCTCTCCCCCCATTTCAGCCTGTATAGTCAAAATGTAGGGGGAGATTAATTAAAGTGGTATAAAGTAGAACTGGCTTAGTTGCCCATAGCAACCAATCAGATTCCTCCTTTCATTTTTCACAGCTCTGGCTACAGGTATTCTCTGAGAACCAATTTATTGTTTTTTCTCTCATTCAACTTAGCGTGTGAGGGCTTATATTTTGCAGGATGAGTTGACAGTATCATTGGTTCTATTTTGGGGTACACGCGACTTTTTGATGACTTTTTATTTCACTTTTTGGGAAGGATAGAGAAAAGGCAGCAATTCTGTCATTGCTTTTTTTTTTTTTTGGTGTATACCACCGTGTGGGATAAATTTCACGTTATCTTTATTCTGAAGGTCAGTACAATTACAGAGATAATTTTATATAGTGTTTTTTATGTCTTAGGCTACTAGCGGCAGCCCGGATCCGGACTGCCGCAGGGACATGTGTGGAGCCGGAACCGCCCTCCGGCCCCACACATGTCACACAGTACATACATACACACAGACACACACACTTACATGCTCCCGGCAGGTCTCCAGAGCGCCAGAGGAGCAGGACGGCGCGCACAGATGACGATTCCCCACAGTGCCCTCTGCTGGGCGCCTAGTGGAATCGTCATCTGTGCGCGCCGTCCTGCTCCTCCTGCGCTCTGGAGACCTGCCGGGGAGCATGTAAGTATGTATGTGTATTTGTATGTGTATATGTCTGCGTATGTTTATGTCTATGTCTGTATGTGTGTATTGTGTGTATGTGTGCAGGTGACGGATCCGTCATGAACTCCATTGAAAGTCAATGGAGGACGGATCCGTTCACCATTGTGTCATACCAAACGGATCTGTCCCCATTGACTTTCATTGGGAGTCATGACGGATCCGTTTTGGTGCGTATGCCTGGACCGGAGAGCAAACCGCAGCATGCTGCGGTTTGTTCTCCGGTCTGAAGACGGAACGGAATGCTTTCAGGAGCATTCCGTTGTCTTCAGTTCAGTTTTGTCCCCATTGACAATGAATGGGGACAAAACTGAAGCGTTTTATTCCGGTATTGAGCCCCTATGACGGAGCTCAATACCGGAATTCCA
The DNA here is from genome assembly GCA_900303285.1 of Rhinella marina. NCBI lineage: Eukaryota > Metazoa > Chordata > Amphibia > Anura > Bufonidae > Rhinella > Rhinella marina. Next base: position 84,780 of record ONZH01014940.1, on the reverse strand, counting down.
TAACGCTAGTGTGAAAGTAGCCTTACCCCTTTTACACAAAGTATTTTTGGGGAAAAAAAAATTTTTGTGTCAACATTTTCTGAGAGCCATTTTATTTTTCATTATTCTGGGGACTGTGTTGTGTGGGGGCTCGTTTTTTGTGAGATGAAGTGCTGTTTTTACTGGTAATATTTTGGGATATATAACACTTTTTTTAAACTGCTCGATATTATTAATTTTGTGAGGCGAGGTAACCAAAAGATGGCCTTTATGGCACAGTTTTTATTTATTATTTTAAAGCGTTCACCTGACAGGGTAGATCGTATGATTTTTTTTTTCATAGAGCCAGTGGTTATGGATGAAGCGATACCTAATGTCTAATTTTTTTTCCTAATTTTTTTCCCATTGTAAATGGCTTAATGAGGGAGAAGTGGTGCTTTTTTACCTTGAATTTTTTTATTTTTAGAAAACACTTTTTATTTTTGTCCCAGTAGGGGTCTTCAGCTTTTGACAGTCTGATTCCTTTTCCAATGCAGTACAATGCATGTTGTTTTACACTGACAGTTGCCTGAGGGATCCAGCCTAGAGTCAGGACCTTATACGCCTCCGATAGAATTGCACGGAGCCGATGGGTGAGAGAGGTTGCTCTCACCGACTGCAAACTCCTTAGATGACGTGGTCAGCACCAATCTCAGCATCTAAGGGGTTCATCCACCGGCATCAGAGTTTTCAGCGATGCAGGCGAATACAGCAGGGTCCTGTGCTGCCCAGTCAGAGCTTCATACATGTACATGAGGAAGCAGCAACACAACTCCCCCACGTACATGTATGTGACTAAGTGGGAAGGGGGTTAAAGGTAAAGTATGGAAATTTTGACAATCCAGTTATTAATTCTGAAGACTCACAAATAAATTCTCTGCTTGTGAGAGGACAGTCCGCACACTCATGTAGACATAGTCATAGAAGATATCTGGTAGCAAAGTGGATTATAAGGGGGGGGGGATGGTACATAGTACAAAGTATCACACTATCCGATAAAAAGGTGGGATAAAAGTGTTTACATCTGGACATATAATTAAACTGTTTCTGTGGTACCTGATTTTGGGGCGTGGTAGCAGCATTCCCCGTCGAAGGCCTGACTTTAGAGGTCTTGGTTAATGCTTTTTTCTGCTGTAGAGCCATAGTGTACTTGCTGACGGCATTTCTGTACTCCTTATCATGAAAGAGCGAGTCTGCGTGGTACACTAATAGCTGGTACTTTTGGGATGGTGAAAACATTTCCCTAAATGAAAGCAAGAAAATCCACATATGAGAAATAACATTACAGAAATCTCCTGACTTTCCAGATCCTGAGGATGGGGGTAGAGTTGTCTTACGCCTCATTCACACGTCAGTGTTCAGTCAGTGATTTCCATCGTTGATTTTGTGTCAAAATCAGGTGCGGCTCTAAACAAAGAACAGGGGCAGATCTTTTCCTTATCTATACCTTATGTCTGTGAGGGCTCCAATCCTGGTTTGGGCACACAGTCACTGATGGAAATCACTGACCAAAACACTGACGTGCGAATAAGGCAGTGCCCCCTGGGCATTAAAGGGGTTTTCCGAGTTATATATATATTGATGACCTATCCTATCTATAGCGATTCTTCCCATAGAAATGAATGGGGCGGTGAAGTGTAATTACACCTACTCACCACTACCCCCGTTACGGCCAGCATGTAAACAGTGAAAAGGAGGCAGCGCTGATACGGCGTGCGCCTCCTCTTCAAACAGCTGATCGGCAGGGGTAACGGGTGTAGGACCCCCGCCGATCTGATATTAATGACCTATCCTGAGGATAGGCCATCAATATATATAACTCGGAAAACCTCTTTAATGCCCAGGGGGCCACCTGAGCCCTGCCATGTACATAACAGCCTGAAGCTCTCAGCATTAAATAATGTAGGAGCATCAGATATTTATGCATCTACCACAGGTGTCCTCCTGAATTCAACTGTATTACTTTCTTCACTATGATGATAGGGGGGTATTTTATGCTGCACTGTGGTATTGGTTTTTCCTGGGGTGTTGTTTTGTGCTGCACAACAGTATTGCTGGTCCAGTCTGCCTAAAATATTGGGCCACTTTAAAGGCTATGTACACCTCTGGGGGCATTTTTTTAATTTTCAAATAAAAATCATTTTTTTAATTGGTCTTTATTTAAAGAGGACCTTTCACCACTCCTAACATGCCTATTTAATAGTTTCATGCACCTCCCATGTAATAACAGTTCTGGAGAACCTATTTTTATGGTTCTATGTTGTGTCATTCCTTTATTATTTCTACTAGAAGTTATAAATGAATTGATAGTCTGTAGTAAGGGTACAGAGGGGAGGTAACAAGTTGGGGGTGTGTACCTACACAGTCTGAACGTGGCAGCACTGATTGGATAGAGTGAGTCTGTGCAGGTACACCCCCCCAACTGGTCACCTCCCCTCTGTACCCTTACTGAAGGCTAATAGCAATTCATTCATAACTTCTAGTAGAAATAATAAAGGAATGGCACCACATAGAGACATAAGAATAGATGCTCCAGAATTGTTATTACATGGGAAATGTATGAAGTTATTAAAATAGACATGTCAGGAGTGGTGAAAGGTCCTCTTTGAAATATGGAATCCTTTTTTGTGTACAGAGCTGAGATGCTCTAATAACTGCCTGTGGATCTTCTTTCTTTTCCGTCATCTGGGGAGAAGATTGGCTCCTTATCTCTGACCTTATAGAATAGACACTCATCAAAGCTCAGTTCTTATCTTACTGATAAGAACGTGGCTTAAATAAGTGTTTATGACCTCTCAGTAGTTTAAAGATAAGGTTTATTAGATGACCGGCACAAAGTGAAACATCAGTCTTGAAGTCTCCAGAATGAGCAACATGGTCTCTAAAAAGATGATTCGCAGTGGTGGCGGACTCCATCAATCAGATACTGATGTCCTATCGTGAAGATAGGTCATCAATATAGGAGGCTTGGAAATGCCCTTAAATGAATTTCTCCAGAGGTTTCCATTGTTACAATTTTTTTTAAATCTGTTTAATGTATATGTTTTTGCTGGATGTGTAGTGTACCACGGTTCTGCATCCTTTTTTTCCCCAACCTATGTGTTAAACGTGGGAGAAGAAGGTGATCACCACATTATCAGGTCTATGAAGCTGACAGCACAGTGCACCACTGCTCTAGGCCGGTTATGCTGCGTCCTGATTGGTTGCTATGGGATACGGCACATGCATATAGTTAGTGAGAACCCCCTCCCCACTATACATAAGTGTCACCAGGTGTATACGGATGTAATACGCTGATGACACGGCGCCAGCAGGATCAGTGTCACTCACGGGTTGTTGTTGCTCATGGTCAGCAGGAGACTGCTCAGTAAGCGCACGTTAGAGTGCAGCCCGGCCGCAGCCATGTCCCGTACATGATCTATCACACTCATTCCGGCCAGAGCTCCAGCAGCCTTCAGTCTCTGTACACTACGACAACTCCACCCAGAAGCGCTGCTCGCGTTAAATGATGGCGCTCGACGACGACCTAACTCGAAAATAAAAAAAAAAAAAATAGGCGTCCAAGCTGCGCCTGCTGGCTTTCAACTGGGGCAGTAACCATGGCTACACTGCACGTAATCACACGTATCCCGCCCCGTTTATAACTCTCCACTGCGCACTACATAATATTACAGGTTGTTCTCTGCAAGCATGACTTCTCTCTGTAAACCGCACAGGCACCCTGGCCAGCTGCTTTCTCCAAAATGGCGGTTCTGGCTTCAGCCTTGCGTTCCAAGGCAGGGGCGGGGCTTATGCGTTCCGGAGAGAGGACTGAACTCTATAAGGGCGGAAGTGGTGCAAGGCAAGGGGTGAGAAGGGGGAATTGTGGTGACAGGTTGGCGGAGGAGAGCAGGGAGCGGTGCCGTGTGGTTGCAAGATGTCAGAACAGTCTGTCCTTCTGCTGAGGAAGCAGCTCGCAGGTAATGTCTGCAGGGCGCTCGCGGCTAGTTATTGGCTTGTCTTTGTCTCTCAGCTTCACTATTGTTTGGAGAGTGCTGGTCGTGTGGAAACTTCGGGGTTCTGTAGCTTCCGGCCGGCCACGAGGCTCCCAGCCCCACAGGACAGGCAGTTTGCTGTGGAAGGACAGGAGGCCTCAACGCGGTTATAGCGCCACCTCAGAGAGACGCCGGTGCTGGGTATAGCAGCCAGTGTCCTGACTAGAGCTGTGTGCCTTCTGTAAGGGAAATGACCCTGGACTGTGTCAAATATATATATATTCTCCATATAGTGGGGAAGAGCTCACCCTCTCCTCAGATGTATGGAAGAGCTCACACTCTCCTCAGGCTGTCCACTTCAGCAGGAGGCCGGTCAGGCTCTGTTCACACTTCCCCTGAAATTAGCTTATCTGCACAGGAATTGTTCTGTGATTGGCACCAACACCACCTGATGGGCCCCATGCCTTATAATGGGGTTGTCAGGTTTCTTATTACTGCCATCTCATAAAAAGATGGAAACTACAACATAAATGTGAGCTCTTGACTTCAGGCCTAGTTCACACCTTAGTGATTTCTGTTGGATTGTGAACCAAAACCAGAAGTGGAGCCCACACAGAAGTAAGGTAGAAGGGAAGGACTTCCTCCTTTTCTCTTTTTTTTTTTTGGCTCACAATCGCTGAAGTGTGAACTAGGCCATGAGATGTGAAGAGCAGGCATTTCTTGGGGCCCATTCACACAACCGTAGGCTGTCTATATTCGTGTTGCGGACCACGGATTACAGTGCATCGGCACTGGCTGTGTGAATCTTGTATTGTGGCGTGGACCCATTGACTTGAATGGGTCTGTGATCCGCACAAGATAGGACATGTTCTATCTTTTGTGGTGTAAAGGTATGGATAAAGCTTTTAATCGGTGCCTCCACGCCAAATCTTGTGGATTGCGGACCTGTTCAGTGGGTCTGCATCCGTGATATGGGATTCACATGGCTGGTGCACGTATATTGTGGATCCTCTGTTTGCGGTCCACAATACAGGCACAGCCTAGGGTCATGTGAATGAGCCCTTATCTTTCCCAAAGCTGTTGGTAAAGGGACTAATCCACCTCTCACCCTGTTACTCCTCTGCCTCTCCCCTCTGCCAGTCTCTTCACTGGCTCCCCATTGCCATCGAAATCAGATCAAAATTCTAACAGATACATATAAAGCCATCCACAACTTGTCCCCTCCATACATCTCTGAGCTACTTTCCCGATACATCCCAACACGTAATCTCCAATCCTCCTCTCCTCTTATCACCTCTCCCCACAATTGCCTCCAAGATTTCTCCTGTGCACCCCCCTTACTCTACTCTGGAACTCTCTACCCCTACTAGGGCTGGGCGATTAATCAAATTAATTCGCCAATTGAAAGCCTCACGATTCTATTTTTTAGGAAAATCGTGAACTCGATTTTCCTAAAATGGTGCCCGCCAGATAAAATAAAAAAAATCTCTCACCTGTCCTGCTCCTCTCCGGGGCCGTGCTGCACTGTCCTGACCGCGTACAGTGTCAGGACGTAGTGCGCGCACTCTGACCTGATGCTGCACGCAGTTAGGTGACAGTGGAGCGCCGGGAGAAGAAGACTGAGGACCGCCGGACCTGGAGTGGAGCCGCGGCGCAGGACAGGTAAGGGATTTTTTTATTTTATTCTTATGGTGGGCTGTTCTGAGGGCTGAAGGGGGCACTACTGTGGGCTAATCTGAGGTTTCAAGGGGGCACTACTGTGGGCTAATCTGAGGTTTCAAGGGGGCACTACTGTGGGCTAATCTGAGGTTTCAAGGGGGCACTGCTGTGGGCTGATGCGAGGTTTCAAGGGGGCACTGCTGTGGGCTGATGCGAGGTTTCAAGGGGGCACTGCTGTGGGCTGATGCGAGGTTTCAAGGGGGCACTGCTGTGGGCTGATGCGAGGTTTCAAGGGGGCACTGCTGTGGGCTGATGCGAGGTTTCAAGGGGGCACTGCTGTGGGCTGATGCGAGGTTTCAAGGGGGCACTGCTGTGGGCTGATGCGAGGTTTCAAGGGGGCACAGTAGGCTTTTTTATTATTTTTATATTTTTAATAACATAAGAAAATCGAGATTTAAATCGTGAATCGTCCAAAATTTGAAAAAAATCGAGTTTTTTTTTTTGGCCATATCGCCCAGCTCTAACCCCTATATATCAGACTATTGCCTACAGTGGAATCCTTCAAAAGAAAACCCACCTCTTCAGACAAGCCTACAACCAGTGACCCTGCTGCTGCTATACCACCATGACCAGCTGTACCCTCACCACCTGTGTCCTTCCTCCATACCTCATAGATTGTAAGCCCTCGCGGGCAGGACCCTCTCCTTTTCTACCAGTCTGTAACTTGTCTTGTTCATGCTTAGTGTAATAGTGTATGTTAAAGTTGGGTCCAAACTGACAGAAAGTGGGGCAACACAAGTAGGCGTGGCCAGCAATACTGTAGTGCAGAACCAAATGTGACCGCAGCCGAACCAAATACCACAGTGCAGCACAAAATACTGCCACCTGCCCCACAGAATGACAATGTATCATTGCCCTGAGGATGGCAATACAGGAATACATTGAATTCAGGATGGCACCTGTGGGAGCTGGGCAGATGTATAAGTGCCTGATGCTCCTACATTAATTAGTGCTAGGACTGTCATAACTTTATGTACCCAGCCGGCGGCCATGAGGAGGTGTTGGGTGGCCCCCTGGGCATCAGCCCACCAGGAAATTTCCCTGTATGGTCTATGGGGGGTTGGTGGGGGTCTGACTCACAGAACACGAGCCCGGCAGCTGCATGAATTAACACATGGATTCCAGCCTGTCCAATAAACAGAAGGCGCTGTGGTGACGGGCATAGGATTGTTGGGAGAGAATTTTGATATCAGTCAGGGACGGATTGGCCATAGACCTTACAGGGAAATTTCCTGGGGGGCTGGATCAGCCCTCCTCACGGCCGGCCAGTGGAAGTTCTTGGGGATGTATTTTGTGGTGGACTGTGGTATTTGGCTCTGTTGGGGTGGTATAATGGGCCACAATATGATATTGCTGGTCCTGCCTTCCATCAGTTTGTACCCGACTAGAAAGCGGGGCCACTTAAAGTTCCCAGTCCGCCCCTGATCACAGTGAAATGTTTTACAGGTTTAGCAACACTGGTTTAAAACTGTCTGACATCAGTTTTATAGTGTTTTTGATGCGTTTTTTTTTTTTTTTTTTTTTTATGTAGGACATGAAACATCTTACAAATGTTAAAAAAAAAAAAAAAAAAAAAAAAAACACTTGTAAAAAAAAAAGAAAAATTCAAACATGCTTTTAACTAAATAGTGTGAGGGGTTTTCTGAGGTTCACTGGAGACCAGCAATAACCCTTTGACTATGGCATGGGCGTTAAAATGCTAACAGTGCATGCACACAGACGGCAATGTGCACCAAAATCTGTATGTGTTACTTGTGAATTTTGTCATGGATTTGCCCCAAATCTCCCCCTTTTGTATTGCAAATCCACACAAACCACTACCATGCTGCGGTCAGTTTCTGCACTGTGTACATGACTTTTTTTTTTTATTTTTTTGTACTGTATTACACTGAGGACTTTCTGCACAAAATGTCTTGCATAATACACATCATGTACATGTAGCTTTAAGCTGACATAACTCTTATGGATAACATTTCAGAACTGAACAAGAACCCTGTTGAGGGATTTTCTGCCGGACTGATAGATGACAATGATATCTACAAATGGGAGGTGCTACTTATTGGACCACAGGATACTTTATTGTAAGTGCCTGGTTCTGTTTTACTTGCTTACACAAGTCTAAGTGGAAAAAAAATAAATATTTTTTTTGTAAATTTTAAAAACGACCTTGTATAGACACATCTCCAATTGTCTGTATTGCATAGTCCTACTTCTAATACTCTGATCCTCCTAGTTCCTGCCACTCATTCCACCACTGCCTGGGTTCCTCGCTGCTCTCTGGTCCCACTAGATGTTCAGAACATGTCTGCCAAGTCCAGACCACAGCAGTGACTCTCCTCGCTATGTGTGCTGAGAGCAGCAGGAATTCAGTGCGGGAGTATGGTTTTTGGGGTTTTTTTCTTTATTTACTGGGCAACTCCTTTAGGTAGAAGAGCTGAAGATCATATTTGGGACCTTGAAAATATTATGTAGATGTACTGCATAAAAGGATGTCTTCTGAAGACCACCCCTACCCATAGACCTTATTGATGCACATAGACATCAGACTGGAATGCTCCATTTGAGTCAAAAAGCTTAAAACCAGTTATACTGGAGCATCTGCTGTCTTGGGGTGTCAGGAGCAGATTGCTGTGGCAGCGTTTTACAGTGAATGGGTTCCCTATGGTGATTTACTTTGATATATCATGATGTTTAATATGCCCAGATGTGTACATTTCTTTAAAACGGTTTATATCTTTTTTTTTTTTTTCCTCCTTTAAGTGAGGGCGGATTCTTTAAAGTGCACCTTACCTTTCCAGTTGACTATCCTCTGAGGCCTCCCAAAATGAAGTTTATCACAGAAATCTGGCATCCTAATGGTAAGCGAATCTATATTCAGTGCGGTTTAATCTGCTCCCTATCATCAGCCACTCAAGGTTAGATCTAGGCGCCTTACACACAAATTTGGCTCTGGCAAACTTTTTTTTTTTTTTTTTACCGCTAAAACAAAATGACAGCATGTGCTTTTTTTTTTTTTTTTTTTTTCCCCCACGTGTTTTTTTTTTTTTTTTTTTTTGTGGCTTTTTTTTCCCCTGACATTTTTGCACACAGATTCATGAAGGCCGGTGTTCTCATATGCTTGTATTGATCCCCCTGCACTGCAGTGAGATGGACTAATTTATTAAAGGGGTTATCCAAGACTAAAAAAATGTTCCCCATATGCATGGCCCCTCACACACAATATACTTGCCTTGCTCCTGGTCCCTGCACCACTGCGGCTTCTCTCCCATGCGTGGATGAAAACATCCAGTGTCAGTGGGAGCATCGCAGGCGACGCTAGGGAGGCTTGTCGCCCACCTGCCATTGGCTGTTTTCCCTCCACCTGACAGTGAATGTTTTCGTCCGCGCATGGGGAGAAGTGGCATTGTGGGGAGCGAGGTAAGTATATTCAGGGTGAGGGGCCTTGGCATATGGGGACTTTTTTTTTTTTTTTTTTTTTTTTTTTTTTTTTTGTCATGGATAACCCCATTAAGAGTCAAATGCCTCTTAATAAATTAGTAATGTCTCTGGCAGTCCGTGCAGCAGAAGCTCAAGTTCAGCCATAACTTCCACCAGTTTCTGGCATAAGTTGTAGTGAATCAGGAGGCTGTGCAAAACCCACCCCTTTTCTTGCCACTCCAGAAAATTGAAGCTCAAAAAACAATTAGGAGACAAATATCTAGCAGTAGACTTGTGATATTTTACTGCTTTCAGCACCTTCTATCCCTTTTATCTACAGTTGCAAAGAACGGTGATGTTTGTATATCCATTCTACATGAGCCCGGTGAAGATAAGTTTGGTTATGAGAAGCCTGAGGAACGCTGGTTACCCATTCACACTGTGGAGACCATAATGATCAGTGTTATTTCTATGCTTGCTGACCCAAACAGTGACTCTCCAGCCAATGTAGATGCTGCAGTGAGTACCACTCCTAACCCTTGTCCGCGGTCCTCCATTGTGTCGTGCCCTATCCTCTCCAGTTAGAGATGTGAAGATTCCTTGCAGTGTAATGGCTTGAATCAGTCATCCTTCCCTCACGATCCGACAACTTGATCAAAAACTTTGCAGCAAGATGAAGGAAAATTGCAGCATGCTCAGCTGGATGCCATATACTGATTGTTTCCTTCTGGAAGCATTCAGTACTACACAATACTGACCAGTTCTGTGCTGTCTGCTATATTCTGGTTTCAGGGTTCATATGAGCTCATAAAGGCGGATGTTATGTATATTAGGTGGCAGTAGACTTAAAGGTGTATTCCCATCTCACAAATGTAGTTTGTATAGTTAGATATAGCCATACCAATATTATTACTAATAGAATGTATTTATATAAAATGTACCGTTTAGAAGATTTCCCTATTTGTATTTCCATTGTCCCACACATCTGTCAGACCGTTGGCGCTAGTTACGACCACTGTGGCCATGTAGTAGTGGTGGCCGGCTTGCTCCTTTTCAAACCTGCTCTGCGGTAACTGCTGTATTGTGAACGCACATTGCGTGAGCGCAGACACATCTTAGGGTTGTAGCATTTTTGTCTGCGCTTCCAAGATCAGTTCATCTCTATGGAGCAGGATCCGTTTATAAAGTCTGCGTTTTGGACAGAACCGGACCATTGCATTTTGGACTGGTAGCGTCCAAAACACAGATGTGACAGTACCCTAAGATGTCTCTGCATGAAATGTGCGTTCACAATACAGCAGTTACCTCAGAGCGGGTTTGAACAAGAGCAAGCCGGCCACCACTACTACATGGCCGTGGTGGTCGTAACTAGGGGCAACGGCCTGACTGATGTGTGTGGGACAATGGATATACAAATAGGGAAATCTTCTAAACGATACATTATATATATATATATATATATATATATATATATATATATATATATATATATATATATATATTCTATTAGTAATAATATTGGTATGACTATATCTAACTATACAAACTACATTTGTGAGATGGGAATACACCTTTAAGATGGCTGCCAGCTTATGGCATGACTAATAGGTTTTTTTGTTTTTTTTTTTAATATGTAATCACTATCAATTGAAAAGCAAAACTTCCTTCATTTTGCTTTCCAGTGGCTGGCAGCTGTAGATGGTGGCACACCTCCGCTTGTCACCAGGCAAAAATCATGTAATTGTCACCTGGCTCATGAGTCTATATCATTTGCTATAACTAGCACTGTAAGCTGACATTAAAGGGGTTCTCCAGGCTCTTACTATTGATGACCTATCCTTAGGATAGGTCATCAATATCAGATTGGTGGGGATCCTGACACTTGGCACCCTCACCAATCGGCTGTGTGAGGAGACAACGTGCCATCTCCAGTCTCTTCCTCCTCACTGCTGTGGTCTATGGCAGTGAGAAGGGAGATGGCACGTGCACACTGTTTGCTGTTTCCTCATACAGCTGATCAGCGGGGGTGCTGGGTGTCAGACCTCTGCCAATCTGATATTGATTAACTATCCTGAGGATAGGTCATCAATAGTAAAAGCCCGGACAAGATTTAAGATGCCCTGTGGTGGTGGGTTCCCCCCCCCCCTCTAGTTTCTTTAGTTCTCATTGTGTTTGATGTAATGGGCCAAAGTATGTCTGTCTGATGTATATTGGCACGTACTTGTTGAAAATTAAAATGACTTCTAACATTTGCCCATTAACAGAAAGAATGGAGGGAAGATCCAAATGGTGAATTCAAAAGAAAAGTTGCTCGCTGTGTTAGGAAAAGTCAAGAAATGGCATTTGAGTGAACAAGTAGGTTTTATTCTGCTGTTCTAATCTTAGTAATTGAAGTTGTCGTGTTTCACTTCAGCTGTTTAAAGGGTGAGCACTTTGGTGCCGTGCTTGGTACTACAGCTCCGTCCAATTCACTTGAATCCTTTTACATCAATATGCTTCTGAGCTGTTTGGTGCATCGTGGGTGTTCCATGCTGTGGACAGAAAGCCATGCCTTTCCTTTGGTTCTCAACAGTGCACCGTGCAGTAGAGCATCTGGTTCCTGCCCCAGAGAATTTTCTTCACTCCTATGCAGGAACCAGGTGTTGTACTGCACAGTTGTCTCTGTAGGCACTATTTGTGGTTTAATATGCAAAGACTCCTTTTAAACAGCTGAACACTGGAGGTGTGAGGAGTTGACCCCCCCCCCAATCCAATATTGGTAAACCCATTTATACCCATCCCTATGACATGGATATTTACCCAAAATGTTACCTGAACTTGTCCCCCTTTATGATGCACTTGAAGTCATACGCAGTTCTCCTTCCTTTTAATTGCAGTGGACGAAGATGAAAGCCAACTGAAGAGCAATAGCATTCACAGGCAGAAGCAGAACTCTGCCCACAGCGCATGGCGCTTCACTGACCTCTGTTTTACCCTCTGGGCAGTTTACTTATGGTTTATTTTATAAATTATATATGATAGACTACACATTTTTTAACTGCAAAACCTGCAGATTGGTTTTCAACCCGACCAGGAGTTCCTTATTTATTCAAAGTTATATTTTTGCATATGTCTTTATTGTTTTCTTTAATAAAGCTGGTGACTTCCTTTACAGCACTAGTCCTTGCATTGTGAAGGTGTCTTGGAGTGAAACGATGAACGTTTCACATCTGGTTACAGGAAACCTTGCCAAAACCTCTGGCTTTAAATGCCTTTCACTCATAACAAGTCTTGTGGCCATAGAAAATCGCCTCCCAACACACTTCTTGGCTACTAACATCAGAAGTTCAATCTTGGTCATACGCATTGGCTTTTGCTACTGTTTATGGAATTTTTTTGGATGTTGGAACCCTTAAGTAGAGACGGGAAGATTCTTGCATCGCACTTGGACCTCTTGATAGACTAGACACTTTAAATCCTTTTATATTAACCTTATGCTGTATAATGTCTTTTTGTGTAATTTGTTTTTCTTGTTTTGTGAAACAACCATTTGGTTACAGAATTAAACTATTTTTGAGATGTTTTGATAACTTGTTTTCTTATATTTAGTCTTTACAGTAATCGTCAATGTAAAACTGAATGTGCGGACTGTAGGTAAGGGGGTGTAGTGTTTAGCATATAAAAAAGCCACTTGCCTATTCACCCTGTTCCAACACAAGGTCCCTGTGAACTAGAAGTGTGATGGCATGTGCGCTGCTACTGGCATGTCACAACTAGGGTTGCACCGGGTATCAAGTTAACAATACACTTGTGCCCAGATCGATTTGATACAGGGATTTGTCTTTTACCGACACTTGACTGCGCAGCCTACTATCAGGGAACATGCTGTGCTCGGCGCATGCCGTGGAGAAGGAGTCTCTACCTCCCTCCTCACTGTGCCACTGCTGCCAATGATGAGAGGTGAGGGGCCATGGCTACTGCGCCACCAATAAACATAACTAGCCCATTAATACAAATACAGGTGGTGGGTGCCAGTGGCAGAATCGCATACCTGGCCTCTGACAGGATGCTGCGATCCACAGCAATTAACCCCTCAGGTGCTGCACCTGAGTAGGTGGAAAGAGCCTTGTTGCTATGAAGCTACAACTCCAACATGCACATTACTAGGCTGTTCTTTTAACCAGGGCTGTGGAGTCGGTCACCATTTTGGTGGAGTCGGTATAAAATGGACCGACTCCTAAAATATATAATGAATTAGTACATTTAGTTCAGTGCAAGAAGTGCTGAATATATTTTTATAAGAATTTGTGAAAATGATGAAATGTTCTATTCCTGATCTAAGGATTTCGGCTTTTAGTTGAGATGACTGTGTACTGCCCTTTATGTCCAGTACATGTTCTCTCTGCTTTGTTTCCTCTGAGCTCATGTGTGGAGAGGTTAGCTGCTCTCATGGCTTCTATCTGCTGATGTAAAACACCTAGAGCCTTATGTATGAGAACTGTCTAGGTGTAGAAGTTTCTTTGTTGCCCATAGCAACCAATCAGAGCTCCCCTTTCATTTCCTATCGTGCGCTGGATAAATGAAAGGGGGGGCTCTGATTGGTTGCTGTGGGCAACAACAACAAAAAAGTCTTAGACCTAGACAGTTTTCATACATCAGGCCCAGAGGTGTAGCTACTGGGGGTGAGGGGGGGCAGGGGAGGTGATGCTCCGGCCCCAATACCTCTGGGGGGGCCCAGCAGGGATGGCCTTAGTACAATCAGGTGAATACAAGTGAGCGCTTCCATTATGGAGTCTGATGGGGGAACATTCTGCTGATCTGCATACCCAAGAAGACTGGAGGCTGTAATCCCTGCCAAAGGTGCTTCAGCTTAGTCCTGAGTAAAGGGTCTGGATACTTGTGTAAGTGAAAGATTTTAGTTTTTTCCTTTTCAATAAATTAGCAAAGATTTTCAATCGGTTGTTTGAAGAGTGTGCTCATAAAAGAGCTGGGGCTTCTTCTCTGTCTAAGCTGTAGTGGTGGCGCAGTGTAACTACAACTGTTTGTCCCGCTTGCTCAAGCACTGCATCCTTTCACACAGCAGATTGGCAGGGGTTCTAGGAGTCAGACCATTGTCAATCTGATATTGATAACCTGAGGATATGTCATTGATATACTAGCTCTGCACAACCCCTTCGAGTAGAGCCATCTACTTCTATGATAGGACATCTAGTCCCTCCCATGTTGTGTACTTATTATAAAGAAGCAAGCCAACTAGGGCAGAAAGCAGGTGCTGCTGTTCAGACTAAGGGCTCACGCACAGGAACGCATGCCAGCTGGCCCCGTATTGTGACCTGCAAACAGCTGGTCTGCAATATATAGGCTCTGGCTGTTCTTGCACCGCATCACAGATGCAGACCCATTCATTTGAACAGAACACGTTCTATTTTTTGCGGTGCGGATTGATCATGGACTCATTCAATGGGTCTGGATCTGTCTGCGGCAACTGCATGGATGTTGCCCTTGCATGGGGACTGCAAATTGCCCTGTGCCTGAGCCCTAAGGGTTATGCACGTTTTTTCCGTTTGGATTCCTGTGTGGAAAAATAAGGTATTTCCCCTTGTTTACAGTATCTTTTGTACTGTCCACACAGGGGTCCTGTCCATAAGATGGCTGCTGATTGAGGGTCATGTGACCAGGCAAATCACCTCCATGTGATGTCTCCTCCATTCAAATACACTGCACCTGTCATCTGCACTTGTTTGTTGGGAGTTTAGGGCTCATACATTTAGAGCTCATAAAATATAGCAAATGGTACAGAATTTCAACAAAGATCATATTAGTAAGTGCCATATAGTCATCTCACAAACACAACAGTAGCTTTCATTTTAAAATCTCCACCTTGTGCACCCAGTGTAAAATGATAGTTTTCAGTAGCTGATTTGAAAAAGTGATAGAAGTCAATGGAGAAGCAGAGAAACCTCAATCAAATACTCTTCCAAGGGTGCGCTCATATGCTGCAGGTTTTGTTGAAGAAATTTCTGCAACTGAAAATAAGTGGGGGTGTCAAGCACATGGGAGGAGATTCATCAAAACTGGTGTTAAAGAAAACTGGCTTAGTTGCCCTCAACAACCAATGAAGATGGACAGACAAGAATAGGACATGATCTATAATTTTTGCAAGGCCATGGAACGGAGCAACAGATGGGGACAGCACTCTGTGTTGTCCGCATCTTTTGCAGCCCCATTGAAGAGAATGGGTTTGCATCGGAGCCGCGTTTGTGTGAATGTGCCCTAATACAGTACCAGCAAAGTGTATGAGATTAGACAAATCTCATGCACACTTTGCTTTTTTCTTAGGTGTGGAAATTGACCTGCTGTCTGGATTTTAAAATCTGCTGCATGTTATTTGGTTGTGCGATTCCGCACGTTCTGTAGAGTGGAAAGATCTGCACCTGTTTTTCTGACCCTCACCTGGTTTTACCTCGCAATCACTGATGGAAAGCACTGACCAAATCACTGAAGTGTGAATTAGGCCTCATGCACACGAACGTATTTTGTTTCTGTGTCCGTTACGTGTTTTTTTGCGGATAGGATACGGGCCCATTCATTTCAATGGGTCAGCAAAAAATGCTGACAGCACACTGTGTGCTGTCCCCATCAGTATGTCCATTCCGTAGCCCGCAAAAAAATAGAACGTCCTATTCTTGTCCGTTTTGCGGGCAAGGATAAGAATTGTTACAATGGATCCGCATAAAAAAACGGAAACACGGAAGCCATACGGAACGTCATCTGTTTTTTTTACGGATCTGCAATTTGCTGACCGCAAAACACATACAGTTGTGTGTATGTAGCCTAAGGCCTCATACTCCTTCTTGCTGAATCCACTTTGCAGGAAAATCTGCCTCAAAACCTCCTCCTAAAAACTATGTGTGAACCTACCCTAAAGGGGTTGTCCTATTAAGACAACTTTTTCCCCTATCCACAGGATGAGTAGAGTACAAGCGTACAAGCGACTCTTAGAGCCGAATGAAGCAGCAGAGTGCATGCATGACCACAGCTCCATTCATGCAGGGAAGCATGGGCCCTTGTTATCATGATTGGCAGAGGCCCCAGTGGTCAGCCCCCACTGATCAGACACTGCAATCCATTTATGACCTCTTGCATACGGTTGTTGCCTGCCCGTGCCTGTATTGCGGACCAGCAAACAGCCCGTTCACTTGAATCAGTCCGCAATCCGGGAGATACGGTGTGGAAAGGAGGCTAGGATCAGAAGTGCAGGGAAGCACTACAGAGTGCCAATCAGAGCAATCGCCAGCTTGGGACTGCCCTCATTGGTCCCAATCCAGTTATCTGGCTGTGTGTGACAGCAGCAATCTCAGCACTGTCACTATGTGTATAGACATGGTGACAGTTTAGTGCCATGACGAGTATATTCAACATGGAGCACTAAGTAGCAGTGCTCCATGACAAGTATATTTGTCATGTGGTGTCAAGGGGTTAAAGGGTAACTAAACCTTTGTTAAAAAAAAATAAAAAATGAGCCGAAGCACTGCTCAATTTTTGCATGCATCTGTCTGTCCTGACCATCCAGAACCCTCTCTACACATGTAATTGTTGTCCTCTGACCACTGTCAACACCACCGATGCACTACAGAAACATCTTGTAAGTCTCTTTCCAAGATTTGGTGTATGGCTCATCCAGCTTCTCGAAGTCCCACCATTCTGCCCTTTCAAAAGTCTGTTAATTGCGCGAATGGTGCACACTAGAGTTGAGCTAACGTGGTCGTAACGAGCACTGTACTGCTCGGATCCCCTGCGCTCGCATGGCTGCAGGCATCCGGGTGGCTGCGCCCATGCGAACACAGGGGATCCGAGCAGTACAGTGCTCGTTACGACCACGTTCGCTCAACTCTAGTGCACACCTTTGTCTAGCAGGCATAGTGAACAGTTCAACAAAGTGCCTATTTTCAGAAGTTCCATAGAAGTGAATGGACTAAGATGCGCATGTACAGTCCCCTTTGCATTCCTGGCAGTGTATTACAGGGCCCCTTGCCCCATTCTTGAGACAGGAGAAGGTACCAGAAGTGGGGCCCTCACCTATCGGACATTAATGGCATTTCGTGTATATTCCAAAAATGTCCAGATAGGACAACCTCATTAATCTGATGGTCTACTTCACCTAACATTACCATTTCTTCCTATGCTTTTTGTTTTGGTGACAATGGTGATACACTTCCATACTCTACTTTCACTTATTTAACATACCTCCCACATACCTAAAAGGAATGCACCTTGTAGTGGGCGGGCACATTTCAATTAAAATATATTTACTAAGTACCTTATAATTATTTTGTATAGTGATTATATCAGTATTACATTTTACAATTTATATATTCATTGTATGGAGAGTGCTGTTGCATTGTATTTTTACTTTTACGTTAAACGTGTCTGATCTGCAGGCAGCAATTTGTAAAGTAGATTGAGCAGACTGATATATGGTCGGGGAAAAACTCTGAATAATCTATATTGTAATAATTTAAATCCCTGTTCTTTCTAATCTTAGGAGTCCAATGGGTAGTCCTACAGCTTTGTATAAATGCATACAGAGAGAGATGTTAATGACCAAGTAAGGCCCCTTTCACACGTCCGTATGCCCTCCGAGACATGCGGTCCGTGAACGGGCAATATGTCCCGAAGCGGCATCGATTGTTTTCAATGATGCTGTGCATGCCGTGCTGTCTGCGGGGCTATTGTCCAGCTGGGCGGCCCGACATGCACAGCATCATTGTAATCCCCATGCCGCTCCGAGACATATGGCCCACTCACGGACCGTATGTCGCGGAGGCCATACAGTCGTGTGAAAGGGGTCTTAGAGCTATTTCAGACGAGCGTGTCCAGTGCGGAAATCACGCTGTGTGTGAGTGTGATTACCTTTTATGGACAAGGCTGTTTTCGCACGGCATTATACTGATTTATAATGCTGTGTGTCTCTGCATGACCTTACTGCTGCTGAATTATACTGACATAATGTTGTCAGTATAATTCAGTTTATACGGTCATGCAGAAACACACAGCATTATAAATTTGTATAATGCCATGCACTCCTTCAAATAGAGTGGTGTCCATAACAGGTAATCACGCCCACACACGGAGCGTGATTTCTGCACTGGACACGCTCATCTGAAACAGCCCTAATACAGCTCACTGGAATCCTAAGCCTAGACAGAGCAGGGATTTGAATGAATAAATTAGATGTGTATTTCATGAAGGAAATACATAGTGCTTGAAAAGAGCTGAAAGTTTGTGTGTGAGTTCAACTTGCAATGTCACGGTTAAAAGTAATAGTAATGTCTGTATAATACTGTGGTTTTTGTGTATTATATTGAATATTATAAATACTAGAGGTGCAGTCTATACTGGCACCAAGGGTATCTAAAACATAGTATACAGAATATAGAATGGTAGTCAAAACTGGCACAGTTCGAAGTATACTGTAATTATTGCACAGTTGAAAAAAGTTATTAATCTGTGATTTTAAATGTCATGCAAAAAATGTGGTATATACTGACACCAAATGTGTCTGAATTGTAGTATCTACAATTGAAACATGTAATGGCACAGTTCAAAGTATATGGTAATTTCTGCATAAAAGTGTGCTTGGCGTGTGTAATTTTAAACATAATGAATACTAGAGGTGCAAGTGTATTACATTATAGTATACAGAATATAGAATTGTAGTGAATACAGCACGCGTGCGTTAAGCAATTCAGGCTGTATTCATTGCAGAATTCTGCCATTCATTTCTATGGGGGATTTTTTTTAACGTAAATTTACTAGAAACAACAAATCTGTGCTAAAAACTTCCAAATGCAGTTTGACCTGAGTCTATAATTTAAGTGGTTTGGATTGTATTAGGCGACTTTCACATTAGTGGCAGCCTGCCAGATCCGTACTGCCGCTAGTGCAAGCATACAGCTGGAGGTCCACTCCAGCCCCATTCACTATAATTGGAGCAGGCCGGAGGTCTGGCAGCAGAATGGCAAACATGCCGAGAGGTGGCTGGAATAAAACTATGACATGTCGGGTGCACTAGCGGAAGCACGGATCCGGCAGGCTGTTCATCCGCCAAAACGGCCTGCCGGACAAGGCTGCTGCTAAAGTGAAAGTAGCCTTAAACGCATATTTCTGGCATTCATTTCTATAGGGAATTGTTTATTTTTAATTGAAAATGTATTAAAAATTACAAATCTGATCTCAGCACTGAGAGGTTCGAAACTTTCGGTTTGGGCTTTATTAATTGCAGAACACTGGAGAAGAATAAAATAGAAGAAGATGAGGAATAACAATATAGTACTTTTCAAACACTATAATTAGAAGTTATTCTATCACTGTGGGTGAAGCCACAGACATTATCAAAGCAAGGAAAAAACCCTGAGGAATGTGGTTCACACAGAACCATTTAATTGATAAATGTAGACTACAAGTTAACGAAAATTCTGGCCAACTGGTTATGTTTGGCTCTTCAGGATATCGTTCAGCCTGGGTAAATCTACAACTGATAACATACACTGGGGGGAAAACAATATTTAGTCAGCCACCAATTGTGCAAGTTCACCCATTTAAAAACATGAGAGAGGCCTGTAATTGACATCATAGGTAGACCTCAACTATGAGAGACAAAATGAGAAAACAAATCCAGAAAATCACATTGTCTGATTTTTAAAGAATTTATTTGCAAATGATGGTGAAAAATAAGTATTTGGTCACCTACAAACAAGCAAGATTTCTGGCTCTCACAGACCCGTAACTTCTTCTTTAAGAGGCTCCTCTGTCCTCCACTCATTACCTGTAGTAATGGCACCTGTTTTAACTTGTTATCAGTATAAAAGACACCTGTTCACAACCTCAAACAGTCACACTCCAAACTCCACTATGGTGAAGAACAAAGAGCTGTTGAAGGAAACCAGAAACAAAATTGTAGACCTGCACCAGGCTGGGAAGACTGAATCTGCAATAGGCAAGCAGCTTGGTGTGAAGAAATCAACTGTGGGAGCAATAATTAGAAAATGGAAGACATACAAGACCACTGATAATCTCCCTCGATCAGGGGCTCCACACAAGCTCTCACCCCGTGGGGTCAAAATGATCACAAGAACTGTGAGCAAAAATCCCAGAACCACACGGGGGGACCTAGTGAAGGACCTGCAGAAAGCTGGGACCAACGTAACAAAGGCTACCATCAGAAACACACTACGCCGCCAGGGACTCAGATTCTGCAGTGCCAGATGTGTCCCCCTGCTTAAGCCAGTACATATCCGGGACCGTCTGAAGTTTGCTAGAGAGCATTTGGATGTTCCACAAGAGTATTGGGAGAATGTCATATGGTCAGATGAAACCAAAGTAGAACTGTTTGGTAGAAACACAACTCGTCGTGTTTGGAGGAGAGTGAATGCTGAGTTGCATCCAAAGAACACCATACCTACTGTGAAGCATGGGGGTGGCAACATCATGCTTTGGGGCTGTTTCTCTGCAAAGGGACCAGGACGACTGATCCATGTACATGAAAGAATTAATGGGGCCATGTATCGTGAGATTTTGAGTGCAAACCTCCTTCCATCAGCAAGGGCATTGAAGATGAAACGTAGCTGGGTCCGCATGACAATGATCCCAAGCACACCGCCAGGGCAACAAAGGAGTGGCTTCGTAAGAAGCATTTCAAGGTCCTGGAGTGTCCTAGCCAGTCTCCAGATCTCAACCCCATAGAAAACCTATGGAAGGAGTTGAAAGTCCGTGTTGCCCACCGACAGCCCCAAAACATCATTGCTCTAGAGGAGATCTGCATGGAGGAATGGACCAACATACCAGCATTGTGTGCCAACCTTGTGAAGACTTACAGAAAACGTTTGACCTCTGTCATTGCCAACAAAGGATATATAACAAAGTATTGAGATTAACTTTGGTTATTGACCATATACTTATTTTCCACCATAATTTGCATATAAATTCTTTAAAAATCAGACAATGTGATTTTCTGGATTTGTTTTCTCATTTTGTCTCTTATAGTTGAGGTCTACCTATGATGTCAATTACAGGCCTCTCTCATCTTTTTAAGTGGGAGAACTTGCACAATTGGCGGCTGACTAAATACTTTTTTCCCCCACTGTATGCTGGGTTTCGGTCGCAGATTGCATGGTGAGAATGGCAATATTGGGCCTTGATGTCGCTAGATGATGCCAAAAGCCTTTGATTCCATTGAATGGCCATATTTTATGTCTGTATTGCAGCATTGTGACCGGTGACTGTTTTAGGAAATGGTTATCTATTTTATTTAAGTCCCCTTGTGCTCATGTGATGGTGAAGGGGTTTCTGTCTTCTTCTTTTGGCCTCATTCGAGGCAGGACTGTCCCCTCTTGCATATTACTCTTTGCAATTGAACCTGTAGCCTTACAAATTTGACTAGCTTAAATATGCTTAATATAGGCGTATTTCAGCTTAATAAATGACCCCCATAATGTCTTCCCTATCTAAAGGAACAGAAGTGCAGATATATAGTAGATAAATGTATACAGTGATTAGCTGCAGTTATATAAACCTCCTGGCTCACACTACCTGTCTGTACTATCAGTGTGTGCTGACTCTCCAGTGTAGTTCTATGGGATGTAGTTTCACACTGATCTCCCTACTTCCTGCATGTAAGAGCTGATGGGAGAGAAAAATGACGGGCCAGACAGACTGAAGCTGTATAACACAGGAAAACATAGAGACCATGCAGTGTGAGGAGAATCTGCCCCTTCTGTCTCTGCATCGCCAGGAATGATGAAACATTTAGGGTTCACGAGGAAAGCCATATCTGAGGGGAAAAAGGAATCAAGATGGCTGACAACCGATAAATGGCACATCAAATAAAACAGTTATACACAAGGCATTAATAAGAGCCATTATCGTATTCTTTAATAATGTCCTATCCTGCAGTCTATATAGGCAAAGAAAAAAAATCCTGGCAATCTTCTTTAAAGTAGAGCAAGCCATTGTAAGGGTAAATGTGAGCCATTTATTGGTATACAGGAGATGATAATTTCATGGTAACAAATCACTGTTCCAACCAGTGGACATACAGCAACGCACAAAGCCACCAAACATTAATCAAGAAAGGATTTTTCACTTTATTAAGCACCAGCTTAACAATGAATATTCTCCCAAATCCCAGTTTACTTGCTTTGTTTGGCTGTAACTGTTCAGAATACAACACAGTAAAAAACTTTAGCTCAAAAGCACAACAAAATAATTCAATCATTTCCATTTTCTTTTGCTTCTTTACTTATTGCCCAGGACCAGACAGAGATTTGTTCATGAACTGTTTCTTTGCAAAGCACATCCACCACTGCAGAGAGAAAAGGATCATATTAAATATAAGACTAAATACTAAAATTGCTCTTTTAATTTCTGTTAACACCATGTTCGCATTGTACATCTGGCATATAAACCTGGGAAAATTTTCAACATGTACACTAAACGTAAGGTCAAAACAAGTTTTTGGGGCTTTATGTATTAAAGAGGTTTTCTGCTATTTACATATTGATGGCCAATCCTCAGGATAGGTCATCAATATCAGATAGGCGAAGGTCGGACTCCTGGGACCCAATCAGTTGAATGAAGAGGCCCATGAGAGCTTGGGCTTCTTCCTAGGCCACGTTCATCAGTCACATTGCCTAGGCATAGGTCAGGCCCATTCAAGGTAACTGGGCTGAGCTGTGATACCAAACACAGGCGCTATCAAATAGACAGTGCTATGTTTGGAGGCTGCAGTGGTCATTGAAGCTCCGGCGAGTGTCAGGTGATCGGTTTGGGAGACCAGGAGTCAGACCCCTGCTGATTTGATATTGATGACCTATCCTGAGAATAGGTCATCAATATGTAAATCCTGGAAAACACCTTTAAAAAGCATATTCAACATAGTATAAAGAGTAACAAAACAAGTGTGCTGACACATACTGCCCAGATGTAAAGGACACTTTTAGACGGACTGCTTGGCAAATACTACAGTTTTATGCACATGGAACATGGTGTCAACATAGTCTAAGCCTATACAATGCTAGGAATAATTCCCAAACGTGGCCATGCACTAGGGTTTAACAGAGATCAGACAACTCTCTTAGGAGTATGGCGGTAATCCCATCTCTGACCCGAAGAGGTCAGGAGCTGCCTTCTCCCTATTGAGTACAGTAGGGATGAGCGAATCGACTTCAGATGCAACATCCGAAGTTGATTTGCATAAAACTTTGTTCCAATACTGTACAGAGCAGGAGGTCTGTACAGTATTAGAATGTATTGGCTCAGATGAGGCAAAGTTATTCCTACCTGTTGGAACCCAAGTTCCAGAAATGTTTTTTTTTTTTTTACAGTACAAATTCATTTATGACATTATTATGTGATGTCTCGCAAGACTTTGTGAAGCAATAACGTCGGCTCATCGGAGCCAATACATTCTCATACTGTACTCTTGCTCCGTACAGTATTGGACCGAAATTTTATGCGAATCGACTTTGGATGTTTCATCCGAAGTCGATTCACTCATCCCTAGAGGACAGCTATCTAAATAGCATAGTCAGGTTAAATATCTCAGTTTTGTTGAATTTTTGTTTATATACTAGAAAATTACATTTGCACTGTTACAGCTCTTCAATGCATCATCTAAATTGTTTTTTATTCACCAGCCAAGGGTTAACGGGGAAACTTTCTATTGCAACATGGTAATAAATTAGCAAATAAAAAAAATCCATGCAATAGATGATAAGAATTGACACTTATACCATGTGTATAGCTGGAAATACTGAATATAACAGTCATATATATGTGTTAAGATGCTGTATGTTGATGCAGTGTTGTGCATGTTGCAGATGAAATTTCTTTAGCACTTCTCTAAGCGAAAAGGTTCACACACTAAACAGAAAGCCTGTTTTGGAAATTGGTTAAAAAACTGCAACATAAAAGGATATACAGTATAGTCAGTCATGGGTAATGCAGGCTTACCTTGCTGGGCTTGTCTGTCTGAGGGTCATACACTTTTTCGCATAGTCTCAGGCCAGTCTCCTGCCTCAGCTGCTGCAAGTATGCCCTCATCACCTCTGAGAGAATGTAACCAAAAAAATACACAAGTCACGGACCAAAAAATATTTAATTTAGCAATTATACAGCTCAGGCTGCCCATACACATTCAGGGTTTTTTTATGCATTTTTTTTTCAAGCTAAAATCATGTGTGGATTATAAAAGGGATCATTAAAGGGGTATTCCAGTTAAGGATAGGAGATAACTATTAGATCGGTGGTTGGCCTACCCTAGGACTCCACCAATCACGAGGATAGGCTCGGATTCTCCTGCTCTATAACATGCTGCCAGCCGATTGCACTGGATTTTTGTGTCAACAGGTTCTCTTTACTATTACACACCAAAGCAAATATTTCCCAAAAAATAAGTACAAAGTGGGTATTTATCAAACTAGTGTGAAATAGAACTGGTTTAGTTGCCCACAGCAACCAGATTCCTCCTTTCATTTTTCAAAATGAAAGGTGGAATCTGATTGGTTGCCTTGGGCAGCTCTACTTTACACCAGTTTGATAAATGACCCCAAAAGTGCCTAATGCTATTGCCCAAATTACATAAAACAACAATAATACAGCCTATAGACCAAAAATAAATAATATTATCACAAGATCTAATCAATGTGTGTAATTCATTTTATTAAGCATAGAAAGCAATATCAGAGGCAAAAAAGTTACATGATAGAATACTGTTAACAACAACTCCTAATTGATGGTGGTGGGCAGGGAACAGGAAATATAATCACAGTAGTATATGGCCTGATTATAACGTGATAGTACTAATCAAAGTTAACATAATGGTTGTGAAGAGGCCATAAAAACTATCCAAGTGATGTTACTCCCCTGAGGAAGCAGATCACGAAACAAATGTGCATTAGGGTGTGGGGTGGTCCGATCTAGTACGGGATCATCTTTGTGGCTGGTTTATGCACTTTATTTACTAACCATTTGGACATTACTTGATGCACTGCACTTTCCAAATTAGTACATGTTTCATCGCTTGGATGTTTTTTTGGGGGGGCTAAATCACAATTATGTTACCTTTGATTAGTACTATCACGTTATAATCAGGTCATATGCTACTGTGATTATATTTCCTGTTCCCTGTCCACCACCATCAATTAGGAGTTGTTTTTAACAGTATTTTATCATGTAGCTGTGTTTTTTGCCTCTGATATTGCTCTTTTTAATATTAGTTTCATCAATTAAGTAAATTGTTTTAGATATTTTTTCTTATTTTTAAATATTTCCCTATTTCCCAAGAAGCTTCCAGATTTAGACACCCTTTACTTCTGAATACTGCATGTATAAGACAGTATAGCAAAGCATGTGCGTTTTATGTCAGCTACAATGGACGAATGAATTACAGTCTCCAAAAAATCCTGAGTGACAATGGAGTCGCACAGACAGCCTTATCCGTAGTGTTGCTGTCCTGCATGAAAGTCCTGAGAAGTATGAAAATGTCAGATTATTGTGGGAGCTCTAGTGGCCAGTGTCTTGGACCATTTCAATGTTTTTGTTTTGTGGTCAAAAATATAGTAAAAACCTGATTTAAATTATATGAGCTTTTCTCATTGCACATTACCTTGCTCTTGTTTTACTTGACAGACCCATTATGAGTCATTAAAGAAGAACTCCCGCAAAAATTTTTATTCTCAGACCTGTTATAAAGGTGCATGATATAATCTGTAGTGATTTTCGTTTTCTTATCAGTGACTGTTTCTGTGAGTAAAAACCTCTCCTTATTGTAGCTGGGTCATGTGACCAACTCCCTGACCTCCAACTGACCCAGGACAGAAAGCCAGTAACTGCTCTATTCATTCCTATGGGAGCCTCACTTTCAGTCTCATAAGAATACATAGAGAATTAGACTTCCTGTCCACACATAAGTCTATGTGTGAGTTGGTGGGTCTAATTGCTGGTCACATGACACAGATAAGAAACTTCAGGATGATATAAGTCAAAAATTCAGACACTGGTAAGAAAATGACATTCACTACAGATTATATCATGTACATTTCTAGCAGGACAGGGAATAAAATTTTTGTCGGGAGTTCTTTAAGCAAGAAAAATCATAATGGATCACAACAGATCTGTCACATTTGTCATATACCCGGTAAAAAAAAATGAATACATGTTGCCAGTGTAAACAGAACCTACAGAACATCTGTAAGCATAGAAAAATAATTTATGGGACCCTGATTTCCTCATCCCATCACTGGCCCGTGGGAAGGATTTAAACTTTGATCCCAGGGATCCTTCCAACCACCAGACAATTGTAGATACTTAGTTTACCATATCTGTCCCCTCCTTCACAGCAACTAAGAGCTGAATCTTACCGTCCTCCTGTTTGTTGGAAGGCTTCACATACATGGCATTGAGTGGGAACCCTGGTTCTCCTGGAATGGGGAAGTTCGTAATTCCTAGGGTGTACATTTCCTTTTCTCCCTGTCCTTTAGAATTGCACTGGTTCAAAGAGAAAAACCCATTAGTTACCTAGAAAATTACCAGGCTTTATGTTCATCTATCACAGCAGAAATGAACATGTACAGCCATCATCTCAAACATTGAGAACAGGGGTCTGACTCTTCAAGTGTTGTCGGTAAAGGCTGACCAAGCAAGGATTTTTTGTCAGATTTATATCGGAAACTTAGGTTCAGGTAACATGAACTGGTCCTGAGATAAGGTATGTTCTCATGGCTGACAAGTGCTGACATATCTGGCAAGGAACCATATATGACAGGGATCAGCAACCTCCGGCACTCCAGCTGTTCTGAAACTACAACTCCCAGAATCCTCCTTTCACTTCTATAGGAGTTACAAGAACAGCCGAGTAAGTGTGCATGCTGGGAGTTGTAGTTTCACAGCAGCTGGAGTGCCGAAGGTTACTGACCCCTGATATATGAGGAAAAATGACAGCTAGGTATACAGTGCACAGATTTCCTGAAAACTGAAAAATAAAAGTACATGTATTTTCAGGAGAATGTGATTAATATCATGTGCAGCACCCTGGCGATAAACGCTGCCGTCACGTGCTAGAGCCATTTCTATGGCAGTGTCAGGCATGCCCCTAGTAACTAGTCCATATTTGATGTAATGTAATCTTCAGATCCAAGATCCACAAATATATTTATCATCTATCCACAGGTTAGGCGACGGTCCTACAGGGGCCACCACCAATCACTAGCATGGGAGACCCCGACCCTATTCCTGCTCACCAGCAGGTCTGCAGACTGTATGGAAGGTACAGAAACAGCGAACACTAGGATATATCCTGAGGAGTGTAGCTTATCAGCTGCATGGGGGAGAGCTGAACTAGTGAAGAACCAATTTAATGCAAATAAAGCAGCATTTCCAATAAAAGCCACTCACTTATCAAGGGTAGGGTTACACAGTGATTTTGGGCGCGGCACGTGTCGAATGCCCAAGTACTGCAGTGTAGCAGGGCAGCTATAGGAATGAATGAAGTTGCAGTGTCACAAACACATTTGCTGCAACCATGAACTGACTGCAATTTGTGGTCGCAGCAAATACTTCTTGCCATTTATTATACAATTATTTTCCCTCGCCATACAATATTTTCATTTGCTAATTTTGTAAACCTGATATGTGGCGTTTGATGCAAATAAATATTCTAACCTTTTGCAACTTTTTCAAGCACTCAGAAATATAAAGAGTGATGTAAATCAAGGTCCGGTCGGCTTCATTCTGTATAAAAAAAAAAAATACAAAAATGAATGAAGGGCAACTGAATACAATGTGTCAATAAAGTACAAAACATAATTAGCATAGCTCAAATCACTTGCCTTGATTTCGTAGTTTTTGAAGAACACATTGGCCTTGAAATAATAAATGGCTTCATCAATAATATCTGTGTCCTTTGCTAGAAAAAGAAGAAATCTCTATGAAAGTCGCATTTCTAATGCAGTCATATACAGAGTAATATAATACTACTTGACTGATATAATAATGCCACAGTACAGTATGCCAGTCACTGCAATAATAGCAAAACTAATATGTATTGCCGCACCATGGCCAGTAATGAAACAAGCCCAATAATCTGTTCTGCTGGTCTCATGCAATCTGATTGCCACAAGTTTGTTACTCTGGCTGCTACGCAGGGTGTCAGAATGGCAATGTTTTAGGAAATACTGTTGCTACCATGAATGTCCTAATAGGGGATATGGGTGTAATAATGGTCCCTCTATAAGCAGAAGGAGAAGCCAGCTCGTCCATGCAATACAATGATGCTTAAAGGGGTTGTTCCTTCAGGGGATGGTTGTGTGTTAGGACAAACTCTTCAAAAAGTTTATATATGTAATGTAACTTTGAGGGGTTTTGGAAAAGCTTTCTAATGACCTATCCTCTGGATAGGTCATCAGTATCTGATCAGTGGGGGTCTGACATCCAGGACCCCCGTGATCAGCTGTCTGAGAAGGCAGCGGCGCTCATAGTAGAGAGCTGGCCTTCTCTCAGCTTCTCCTAGGCCAAGTGACATCATGTTCATCGGTCACGTGGCCTAGGAGCACCTCAGCCTCATAGAAGTGAATGAGGCTGTGCTGTTACACCAAGCACAGCCACTATACAATGTACGGCGCAGTACTTGGTGAGCACGAGGAAGGCCACGAAGCTCACAGGAGCACCGCTGCCTGGTCAAGCAGCTGATCGGCAGGGGTCCTGGGTGTAGGACCCCCACTGTTCAGATAATGACCATCAGTTATAGTAAAAAAAAAAAAAAAACACTTTAATCAGTCCCACAGACTCTGAATGGAGCAGCAGTGCACATGATCAGTCACTGCTCCACTAAATTACAGGAGGTGCATTGTAGAGGGACAGGGGACACAGGACCCCTGTAATCATGATCACGGCGGTTCCCAGCAACCAAGTACCTAGACCAGTGATGGCTAACCTCCGGCACTCCAGCTGTGGTTAAACTATAACTCCCAGCATGCTCCATTCATTTCTATGGAGTTCTGAGGACAGCCAAGCAAGTGTGCATTTTGGGAGTTGTAGTTTTACCACAGCTGGAGTGCCGGAGGTTAGCCATCATAGGCCCAGTCTATGGTAGGGTGATAAATGTTGGTCGATCCTGAGAAAACTATTTAAAGAGGACCTGTCACCCCTCCTGCCTGTTTTACTAACTACTTGCATTTTCCATGTAACAATTCTGGAGCATCTATTCCTACAACTCTTCATTGTGCCATTCCTCAATTACGCCTTCTATGAGGAATGCAGCCATTCACATGCAAGGCATCCGTGCTGCAATAACCAGGCTCGCCCCTACATAATGTACAGAGCCGTGTAGCTCCAGTGCCGCAGCAAGTGATAGGTGGGGGTGCTGGGAACTGGACCCCAGTCATTCTGATAATGATTAAGAGTCAAGTCGTGGAAAACCCCTTTAAGATACTGAATGTAACCTTTTAATATAAAATGATTAAACTTTATTTACATAAATCCAGAAAACTGCATTTGATTCCTCACAGGTCTCATGTACAGCGCAGTACTGACTCTGATCACCAGTCCGTAGATACGGTCTCAGCGTTACTATACATGCGGCGTGCTGAGACTCGCATCCGTCCTGCAGCAGGAATGTGAGTGACTACTTACTCTCTCTGGGGGCTGGTCCCTTGAACTGGCTCCTAATCGGCAGTAATGCCATGTTTCCAATTAGTTTGGTGTCTGGTTCCATTAACACAGAGTGGTAGGCCTGGAACACATACAAACTGTTACAACGTGTTACGCCAAATCTACGTAAATTCAATGACAGTCAGAAAACCAGAGAGGTGATATTTTGCATCAAAAGAATGGTTGGAAGAAGCATGCATGGTACAAAAGAACTGCAAAAAACACTGGGGGAGATTTATCAAACTGGTGTAAAGTAGAACTGGCTTAGTTTCCCACAACAACCAATCAGATTCCTCCTTTCATTTTCCAAAGGACCTGTCAAACATGAAAGGTGGAATCTGATTGGTTGCTATGGGCAACTAAGCCAATTCTACTTTACACTAGTTTGATAAATGACCCCCAACTGTTCTAAAAAGTACCTTTCTGGCTATTTGTTGTACATATGCTACAATTATATTAGCAGATAATAAGTGAGCGTAGATGTAATGACTGGTCTGCTGGTTGGTACTACAGACACAGTGATTCACCGGGGAATCTAAATACCTGTGTATGCATAGGCAGAGAGGTCAGTGAGTCATTCTTTATACAGGTTACAGGGCGGGTGACCATAGCCGTTTAGGATCTGTGCTTCTTGGGCGGTCTGATAGAAGACACCTGTGGATCTACCAATAGACAGCTAACAATTCTGGGGCCCGGCGAGCACCCGCACTCCAGGATAATGCTGGGGTTTTCTTTTGTAGACTGCCATCATGGCAAATTCCTGTGTCTGTGGGTTGGAGTGTCCCAGTGCCACGGAGTGCTGTTGGGCTGCCTGGTCTCGCTGCCTGCAGGTGCTGTGTGGAGGTGGTTGCCATAGGGAGCCACCTTGATGTGGTGAATGGGCCTATGCATTATGCATTTTCATCAAAACTTTACAAAGTGCCTCGTGGACAGTTTACTAATTATGCTGAGAGGCAGCAGATCAGTGCATGACATGTGGATGTGCAATCCATGTTTTTTTTCCCTCTACAGCAGGGATCAGCAACCTTCGGCACTCCAGCTGCTGTGAAACTACAACCCCCAGCATGGAAACATGCTCGGCTGTTCTTGTAACTCCCACAGAAGTGAATGGAGCATTCTGGGAGTTGTAGTTTCTGAACAGCTGGAGTGCCGGAGGTTGCAGCCCATTTGCTGCCCACTGTTCATGTTTTTTGCAACATGAAAGATCAGGACATCTCCAGACTGAAGGAAGATCTCTTTTTGTTTTGATGTACTTTTTGGTTTAACCCCGTAAGTACTAGGTCCATTTTCGTTTTTTCCTCCCTACGTTCCAATAGCCATAACATTTTTAATTTTTCATTCACATAGGCCTTATTTTTTGCAGGATAAGTTGAATTTTTTAATGGCGCAATTTACCAGGTCTTGAATTGGTAAACAGGAAAAATACTTTGTGGGGTTAAAGTGAAAAAAAAAAAAAAAAACAATTCCGCCAAGTTTTTTTTGGCTTTGATATTACAGCGTTCACTGTGCACTAAAAATGACATGACGTCCTTATTCCGTGGCTCAATATGATTAAAAGGGGAAAAGTTACATAATTCGATCCTTCATCAATTGTAGAACGGTTGGGGTAGTCTATGTAGCCACATGTTCCTGTAAGTTACAATACGTTGGTAAAACCAAACGTGAACTTAGGCGGCGCATTGGGGGAACATCTGGATATTGCCAACAAGGCTGATACCCCTATAGCCATGCATGTTTTAAAATATCACGCTGATTCACCTGATTGTATCACCTTTCAGGGTATAGAACATGTGAAACCATCACCGAGGGGAGGTGACATTGACAATCTTCTTCTTCAAAAGGAGGCCCGTTGGATGTTCACCCTTGAAACGGTTAAACCATATGGTCTCAATGATTATATCTCATTCACCAGCTTTATCCGGTAAAAGTTATATGCCGGTGTGGGGGTATGTGAAGTATTTGTGGGTAATGACGAAACTATTCACTGTCCATCCTTTGGACTCTATGACCAATTTATGAATGTGCTGGTTGCATTATTATATATTACATTATTATATATTCACGAGTGCCCAGTTTTGTGCAACAATTTGTTACTACTCTGATCGCTGGCTTTGTTTTATCAAGACCGCCTTTAGTCACTTCGAGTACATATTATTCCTGTGCTGTGACAATGGAGTACAGTGGGCTGGAGGAGGGAGCGATTTGAGATACACCCCCTTACTTTTGATTGGCTCCCGCGCCACAGTGCACAGCCTGCAGGTATTCATAGGAGCGGCGCTCGTCCGCCGCGATACGGCCATCTGAGCGCCGCAGGCTGCTATGCTGCACGGTTGTCATCAATATGATTACTGCAATACCAAATTTGTATATATTTTTTTTGTTTTACTATTTGAAAAAAATTAAAAACCTTAGGAAAAAATCTACCATTTCTTTGAATTGCCATTTTCTGAAAGCCATCACTTTTTTATATTTCCATCCTGTATGAGAGCTTGTTTTTTGGGGGACGAACATTCATTTTTATTGGTACCATTTTTGAGGTGCATACAACTTTTTAATCACTGATATTCAATTTTTTTGGGGGGATAAGGTGACAAAAAAATGCCACCTTATCCCCCTCCCCATGGTGAATTGGATTCTGCTGCTCTACCTGCTGAGCTGTGCCTCCTGCAGAGCTTGGCAGGCAGATTACCATGACAGGCCTGGAAATGTACAGCAGGGCTGGGGATGTCACGGTAACTGATCTCAGCCATGCGATTTAAGCATTATTGCGGCGGGGTGCCTGCTGTACTATACAGCTGCCACCCGCCACATATGGAGCATGCTCAGCGAGGCAGCCCGCTTTATACATTCCCTCAGGTATGTCAATGTGGCTGAAGGGGTTAAAGCTTGTTAACATGCGAAGAGGGAGCAGGCAATTATCAGGAACGAACTGTTTTCTCCCGATAATTTATGCTCGTGAGTGGAATTACAGAGCCGCATTTACATGCAGCGAATACCTCCACTGTATGGGGATAACTACTGCTATCGCTTGTCCTCATACACAGCCATTATTTAGGGGCAGCAGATGATTTAGGTACTCAAATATCAATGATTTCACCAATGAACTAGGGTTTTGCTTGTACATTGGGTCATCTGTGACACCTTTCCACCTGCAGATTATTGGGAGAGAGCGTTCATACTGACGTTCCTTCCCAATAATCCTCCTTTATTGTCTGGTGCAGTCACTTCTAATCAGCTGTGACACCACACTGACTGCTGTCATATCTACAAGTGGCCGCAGGAGTGTGCACAGCACAGAAAGCCACATCCTGTTCCCTTTTCAGTCAGGCCACTTGAACCATTATACTTAGGGTGCATTGACACAACCGTAGTGTTTTACGGATCCGCAAAACATGGATACTGGCCCATGTGCGTTCCACAATCTGCAAACCACATATGGCCACCTCTATCATACAAATTGTGTATTCTTGTCCGAAATAGGAAATTTTTTGAGAGGCCGCCATTGAAATGAATGGGTGCGGAGCGGATGGTGACTCATTCATATGGCCGTGTGAATGAGCCCTAATGCTGGATCTTCATAACTCCTTGTATGAGATAAGAAGCATTAACTCTTGAGGTCTCACATATCAAGCTGAAATAACAGATACAGCAATCTCTAAGAAATCTGGGTCCCAATCAATACGGCCCCCAGCTGTTAACAGGCTCCTGAAAGTGCCCAGTTACCAGTACCACCCCATCCATACTGGTTGTCACCCAGCAGTCAGGACACAGCATAACCAGAGGACCGGGAGCTGTAGTACTGGCATGGAAATCACCTAGAACAGCCTCAGCTCTGCTACATCACGAGTCCCCGGCGCAGGTAGAGCGCTTCCTTCGGCCTCACCCATCACTTCCTGAAGAACACACCGTCCTGCACCGGGTTACAGGCCGCACGTCAGGCATTCCGGTGATGGTCCCCTAGCATTGATACCACTTATCCACTTACCGGCATGACTGCGGTAACGTAGCAGGAGGCGATCGCTACACACCGGGTATACTGCTTAGACACTTCCGCTGTCCCACCCTAAGTGCCAGAAGCAGGAAGTGAAACGAATGCGATTCCGCCTGTGACCGCTAGAGGCAGAAAAGCAGCTTACGATGTGGCTGAAGGCAAAGGAGCAGCGCAGCTTGTGGCCGCTAGGCGGAGATGTCGAGCTTCTCACAGCTCACACACCACTGCCCAGGCGCTAGATATTTTCCCTAGGGAGCTGCCACATGCTCAGGTTTTCTGATGCAGATTTTAAAGCCAAAACCAGGAGTGGATTAAAAAATGAGAAATAGTATCTGTCCTTTATACTTTTTCATCTTTTTATCATCCACATCTGATTTTGGCTTCAAAACTGCATAAAAAACCTGAAAAGGTGGCATCACCCTTTATGCACAGGGAGCATACAGAAGAAACTCTTAGGTCATCTGCACATGTTGAAGAATACCTGTGGGGTTTTTTTTCGAGCAGATTCCTGTACGGAAAAAATGCAGCGTATTACAGTAGCAGCAAAGTGTACACTAATCTCATGTAGACTTTGCAGATTTTCTCTATGTGTAAATGGACCTGCCCTGAGGTTTTCAAATTAGATAGCTTGTCAATTATGCTTGTGGTTTTAGCTGTGGATTTTACCCTTTTCAATAAAAGGGTGAGATCTTCGGCAAAACTGCCTCAAATCTGCACTACAAACCACTGTTAGTGCAGATTTTGGTGCGGATATGCTGCAGAAACGCACATATATCCACACAGAAATTTGTGCAGATCTTATGGGCCTTTACCTGCACCCATGTGCAGGTAGCCTTAGGGTATGACCACATGGGCCAATCCCCCACCTTCAATACTGTGAGGCCATTAATTGGCCACGTGGCTCTTGACCACAGCTGGCCGCGATTCAAATGGTGTGGATATTATACAGAAATTAATTTTCGTGCGGATCTTATGTGCGTTCACCTGCACTCGCATACAGGAGACCTCAGGGTGGCTGCGCATGGTGCAGATTTAGGCCTGTTTCACACGAACGTTGTGTTTTGCGGTCCGCAAATTGCGGATCCGCAAAAAAAACGGATGGCGTCCGTATGGCATCCGTATTTTTTGCGGATCCACTGTAACATTGCCTATCCTTGTCCGCAAAACGGACAAGAATAGGACATGCTCTACTTTTTTTTGCGGGCCACGGAACGGAGCAACGGATGCGGACAGCACACGGTGTGCTGCCCGCATTTTTTGCGGGCCCATAGAAATGAATGGGTCCGCATTTTTCATGTGAAAAATGCGGATCGGAGCCCGCAAAAAATGCTGTCGTGTGAAAGAGGCCTTATATGTAGATCCACATGAAATCAGCGGTTTTGCCACAGATCTCGCCCTTCCATTGAAAAGGGCGAAATCCGCAGCTAAAACCGCAAACATAATTGATATGATATTTAATTTGCATTAAATATCACGGCATGTCCATTTACACAACGAGAAAATCTGCAAAGTGTACATGAGATTAGTGTAATTTCATACACTTTGCTGGTACTTTAATACTGTGTTTTTTCCGTACTGGAATCCGCGCAGAAAAAAAGCATGTATTCCGCAACATGGTGACCTAAGAGTTTCTTCTGCATGCTCCCTGTGCAGAACGGGTGCTGCCATCTGTTCTTGTCACAGCACCTTAGGAAAAATATCTAGTGCCTGTGCAGTGGTGATCTGTGAGAAGCTCGATTGACATGCTGCAGATTTCAAAACCCACACAGCATGTCAATTCCCACACTTAAGAAAAAAAGCAAAGTGTACATGAGATTTGTCTAATCCCATACACTTTGCTGGTACTGTATTACGCCACGGTTTTTCTGCACAAAAACTTCACCGTCTGCAGCTACACTAAGGCCAGACACAGACAAGTGAGTTCAATGTGAGAAACTCGCAGAGTGTCATTGTGAGTTTCCTTTCTTACCTCCTCTGACAGGATCACACAGCATTATAATAATTTATAATGCTGTGTATCCCTGAATGAATTACACTGACATAATGCTGTCAGTGTCATACAATAGATTCAAGGACTCTCAGGGTCACACAGCATTATGAATTATTATAAGGCCTCATGGACACGATGTTTTGCGGTCTGCAAATTGAGGATCTGCAAAACACGGGTGCCGCCGTTTGCATTCCGCAATTTGCAGAACGGAACGCCCCGATGTATCCTCCTGTTGGTGTTACTGCTGCTGCTAGGAACAAGTTGAGTATTTTTTTTTTTGAGTTTTTTTTTTTTAAATTTCCTGTGAAGGGGTCACAATGTGGCATAATTCTGTGATGGGGCACAGCTGGACATAATTTGTGAGGGGGCAAAATGCTGGGCATAATCATGTGAGGGGGCACAGCTGGGCTTAACCTGTGAAGGGGGCACAATGCTGGGCATAATTCTGTGAAGGGGGCACAAGCTGGGCATAATTCTGTGAGGGGGCACAGCTGGGCATAACTACTGTGAAGGGGCATATATCTGTCATAACTACTACGAGGGGACACATATCTGGATATAACCTGTGAAGGGGGAACAATGTGGGCAACAATACTATGCGGTGGCATAAAGAAGGAATAATTACTATGTGGGGCATTTAGGGTACTGGCTGGGATTAGGTGTTTAGTTATGTCTTGGGCAGAGTTAGGGGTTTGGCCAAGTTCAAAAGTTGGGAGGCATGCTAATGCCAGCAAACACTATGTCACAAAAATAATAATGCCATACAGTCTTCCCCACCATAGTAATTGTGCCCCTTACAGTACCCCCAATAGCGACTATGCTCCCCAAGAGTTTCCCCACTAGTAGCAATACTCTGTATATTTTGCCCAATACTGCCATCATAGTGTCCTCCAGTAAATAAGGCCCCATATAGTGCCCCCAGCAGTAACAAGACCCCTCTTTAAGGCACCCCTTTTGCCCCCAAGTAGTAATCAGGATGATCTATAAGGCACCCCTATAGAGCCCACAGTAGTGATAAAGCTCTTTATACTATAGGGGACTTTATTACTATTGTACAGGGTGGGCCATTTATATGGATACACCTAAATAAAATGGGAATGGTTGGTAATATTAACTTTCTGTTTGTGGCACATTAGTATATGGGAGGGGGAAAACTTTTCAAGATGGGTGGTGACCATGGGGACCATTTTGGATCCAACTTTAGTTTTTTCAATTTATTGAGAATTTCACAAGAAAAACAATGGTGTGCTTGGTTTTAACGTAACTTTATTCTTTCATGAGTTATTTACAAGTTTCTGACCACTTATAAAATGTGTTCAAAGTTCTGCCCATTGTGTTGGATTGTCAATGCAACCCTCTTCTCCCACTCTTCACACACTGATAGCAACACCGCAGAAGAAATGCTAGCACAGGCTTCCAGTATCCGTAGTTTCAGGTGCTGCACATCTCGTATCTTCACAGCATAGACAATTGCCTTCAGATGACCCCAAAGATAAAAGTATAAGGAGGTCAGATCGGGAGACCTTGGGGGGCCATTCAACTGGTCCACGACGACCAATCCACTTTCCAGGAAACTGTTCATCTAGGAATGCTCGGACCTGACACCCATAATGTGGTGGTGCACCATCTTGCTGGAAAAACTCAGGGAACGTGCCAGCTTCAGTGCATAAAGAGGGAAACGCATCATCATGTAGCAATTTCACATATCCAGTGACCTTGAGGTTTCCATTGATGAAGAATGGCCCCACTATCTTTGTACCCCATATACCACACCATACCATCAATTTTTGTGTTCCAACAGTCTTGGAGGGATCTATCCAATGTGGGTTAGTGTCAGACCAATAGCGGTGGTTTTGTTTGTTAACTTCACTGTTCACACAAAAGTTTGCCTCATCACTGAACAAAATGTTCTCTGTAAACTGAGGGTCCTGTTCCAATTTTTGTTTTGCCCATTCTGCAAATTCAGTGCGCCGATCTGGGTCATCCTCATTGAGATGCTGCAGCAGCAGTAGTTTGTAAGGGTGCCATTTGTGAGTAGCTAATATCCGCCGAAGGGATGTTCGACTGATGCCACTCTCCAGTGACATGTGGTGATTACTACGCTGTGGGCTCTTGCTGAATGAAGCTAGGACAGCCACTGATGTTTCTTCATTAGTGACAGTTTTCATGCGTCCACGTTTTGGCAAATCCAACACTGAACCAGTTTCACGAAACTTGGCAAGCAGTTTGCTAACTGTAGCATGGGAGATGGGTGGTCTCGAAGGGTGTCTTGCATTGAAATCTGCTGCAATGACCCGGGTACTGCGTTCACCAGACATCAACAAAATTTCTATCCGCTCCTCACGTGTTAACCTCTGCGACATGTCAATGGCTGTAAATAAAGAGAAGCTTGTAAATAACTCATGAAAGAATAAAGTAACGTTACAACCAAGCACACCATTATTTTTCTTGTGAAATTCTCAATAAGTTTGATGTGTCACATTGTGTCACATGTCACACTCTTCCCATTGAAAAAACTAAAGTTGGATCCAAAATGCCTGACTTCAAAATGGCCGCTATGGTCACCACTAGAGTTGATCGAACGTGCTCGTAACGAGCACTGTAGTGCTCTGATCCCCTGCGCTCGCATGCCCGCAGGCATCCGGATCCGTCCTCACCTGATTGTAAGTCAATGGGGTCGGATCCGTTTGGTATGACACACGAGTGTGTGATACCAAACGGATCCGTGCCCATTGACTTACAGGCAGGTGAGGAAGGATCCGGATGGCTGCGCAGGGGATCCGAGCAGTACAGTGCTCGTTACGAGCACGTTCGATCAACTCTAGTCACGACCCATCTTGAAAAGTTTTCCCTCTCCCATATACTAATGTGCCACAAACAGGAAGTTAATATCACCAACCATTCCCATTTTATTTAGGTGCATCCATATAAATGGCCCACCCTGTATATTACTACCTATACCATCCCTAGTAGTTTTAATGCCCCCTGTACTAGCTCAAGTAGTTATAATATCCCTGTAGTGCCCCCAGTGTTTATAATGCCCTCTGCAGCACCCCCTGTAGTTCTAATGCCTATCTGCAGTTATACCCCCCCTAGAATTATAATGCCCCCCTTTAGCCAGAGTTGCCACATCACTGCAGACTTCTGTGCTAGGTCTCAATTGTCGAGATGACATGATCATGAATGCCTGCATAGGGACGC
Organism: Rhinella marina; assembly: GCA_900303285.1. NCBI lineage: Eukaryota > Metazoa > Chordata > Amphibia > Anura > Bufonidae > Rhinella > Rhinella marina. The sequence continues at coordinate 45,785 of ONZH01014940.1, read as the reverse complement.
AGGCATTTGTGACCACGTCGTCACATCGCCTGAGACCCGGCGCAGTAGGTAGCAGTGATGTCATCATGACCTCCTGCGCTGTTCTACTGCTTCAAAAGCTTCTGACAGAGTGGCCTGCAGTCTATGAGGCTGAACGGTGGGGACAGAAGCCATAGGCTCCTGTGGCCTTCTATACAATTGCCACCCCCTCAGAGGTAGGTTGGCTGCTGCCTGAGGCAAAATGCTCCTCTTGCCTCATGGCAGATGTGAAGTGCTGCTTGCAGGGTACAGATAATTTGCTTATCACATCAGTATTTGTAAACCAAACCAGGTCCTGGGCCAAATACAAGAAGCCACTACAAATCTTTACATTATACCATATTTCTGTGTAGGCTCCACTTCTGGTTTTGGCTCATTGTCGCTGATGGAAATCACTGAGCAAACACGGCCATATGAACTAGACCACATAGCTCAAAGACACACCTGTTTCCATCACACAAGTTGCACACAGAGAAGTTAGTGCACCGGTGGAAAAAGAGAAAAATGTGCATTTGATGCTAGTACATATACAGTAGAGCTGTTTGTGTCATTCTTATCCCACCTGTAATAAGTAGATAACTGTAGTGAAGTGATCTATAAAGACCAAAAAGTGGTACCTATCGTTAGGGTTAGTGGCCAGTGTGAAATGGTTATGTTTTTTTTATATTTACTACTCACAAAAAGTTAGGGATATTTGGCTTTCTGGTGAAATTTATGGAAAACGTAAAATGTTCACGCTACAGTGGGGCATTTAAGTAGAAGCAGCAATGGTGATTTCCTCATCTCAAACAATTTATTGAAACAAAAGCCAACACCAGTGGTGTGTATACCCCCACAAAAATGTCAATGTCTCAATAACTTGTCATGTGACCTTAAGCATCAATTACAGCTTGACAACGACGTCTCATGCTGTTAATGTCTTATTGTCTGCTGAGGCATTGCATCCCACTCTTCTAGGAGGGAGGCCCTCAGGTCATTGAGGTCCAGGGGTACAGAGTTACAAGTCTCTACATGGTGACTCAGCTGATCCCCCTAGGTTTTCAATGGGATTCAGGTCTGAAGAAAGTGCAGGCCACTCCATTTGAGGTCCCCCAGTCTCCAGCAGCCGTTTCCTAATGATGCGACCTCGATGAGCTGGAGCATTGTCGTCCATGAAGATGAAATTAGGCCTGTGTTGTTTATGCAGAGGCACAATGACTGGATTAATGAGGTTATTCAAGTAGTATGGGCTTGTGACCGTACCAATCACAAAGTGTAGGGCAGTTCTGTATTGACGAGACACTCCTGCCCACACTGTAACACCACCATTACCAAAGGCTCATCTGTTGACAACAGTGGCTGATGCATAGCGCTTTTCTTGACGTCTTCAACATTGTTGGCGGCCATCATTTCTGCTCAGCGTGAATTGGCTTTCATCAGTGAACAGCACTGAGGCCCACTAGTCCCTCGTCCTGCGTGGAATAGAATATCCCTAACTTTTTATGAGTAGTGTAGATATTGACATGGAAAATTAAAAATAACATCACCAAAAATTATTTAAAATATGTTTAACATAAAAGCATGATTCAAACAGGTCATTTTCTGATGACACATTCCCTTTAACTGTGCTCACAACAGCATTATAAATCATTACAATGCAGTGAGTATGTGTCACAGGAGTAATGTTTATTCAAGCAAATACTGCTGTCAGAATGTGAGTATTTCACAGACTGAATATGCTCGTGTGAAGTTAGCCTTAAATACAACCAAACATATGTTTAAAAAAATAAAGAATTCAGAACACTTAACCTCTTAAAGGGGTATTCAGGTTGTTAGAGTTGATCACCTATACACAGGTTAGGGCTGGATAACTATTAGATTGGGCGTCCTACAGCTTTTTTTGGCTTACAAATTCTGATCAAATACTGATGCAAAATACTGACCAAATACTGACCGTGTGAAAGAGGCCTTACGGATGCTCAAAATAAATAAATGGTGATGTCAGCACAGCCAGACAGGGACAACAGTGGCTCCATAACAGAGTGAGGAGGGGAGGCAGCAGCAGTGGCATACAGTACAAGACAGTGGCAGATCTCAGTAGTAGCAGAACTCAACAACAGCAGTTTTCGGACGAAGACACGCCGAAACGCGCGTCGGGGTAGCGCCATCCCTAGTCTTACATCACGCTCTGTCTGGTGAGTTACCTAGGTTTATATTCATATAGACCTATACTTCAGTACTTGTTGTGGCAATTGATCAAGTGTTATTAGTGTCCTGTTACCTTTTTCCCAATATGGGTGCCCTGATGTACTTGGATTTTATTAATTATTTATATCCAGTTTGGTAATGTTGGCTGGGATGGCGCTTTGTTTCTGTCAACTCTTCCTCTAAATGCACAATTTTATATATGTTATGCGATGTAATAAAGTTTGCATATATTTTTATAGTACTCATTGGCTCCGCCTCTTGCTATATGGTTTTTCTATGTAGCTGTGTTTCCTGTATAGTTGTTGGAAGCGTGTACGGTTATTGTTTGATGAGCCCTATTATATTTGAGCGCTGTGGACTACTGTTTGATATCTATTTATACACAGCGTACTTGGTTGATTTGTTTTATTAACAGCAGTGTGATAGCAAGGCCCAGTGGTATGCATATCCTTGTAAAAATGTAACATGTACATATCAGTAGGCCAAGAAGCCCCATTGTAGGAATGGCAAGTGACAGTATCAGAATGGTGGCAGCAGCACATGGCCAGAAGTAACGGCCCATTTTGCAGAATATTCCGGTGTGCCAGCACACTACAGTGCGATTATCAGGCCTCATGCACACGAACGTGCGCTGGCCGTGCCTGTGCTGCGGGCCGCATACGGCGGGTCCGCAATAAACGGGCACCGGCCGTGTGCAGCCCACATCACGGATCGTGGACCCATTCACTTCAATGGGTCCGCGATTCCGGGAGATGCGGAGCGGAGGCACGGATCGGAACACCACGGAAGTACTACGGTGTCCCTCCGCACCGCAAAAAAGTAGTGCAAGCACTACTTTTTTGCGGTGCAGACCCTCGGATACGGATCGCGGACCCCATTCAAGTGAATGGGACCGCGATCCGCATGCGGTGGCCTCACGGTCAGTGCCCGTGCATTGCGGACCGCAGTTTGCGGCCCGCAGCATGGGCACGGCCGGCACACGTTCGTGTGCATGAGGCCTTAAGTTGATGATTCTGAGCTGTTGGATGAGTGCATGTATACTGTTGTCTTTTTGCAATCGCCTCGGTGACCGATTGCTGTCGAAACAAGAGACGAGGAGTAACAGATGACATTGAAGTCGATGGGAAGGAACGACAGCTTCCTTCTGCTGACGTTTGAGTCCTGACTGCTTGAGAGGGGATGCAGGCCGATGGGAGATGCAGCAGTCTCTGCACGAGACTGTGACATTAAATAAGTGGCATTTTTCTCACGCCACTTTATGGTGATGTTCTGTGTGTTAATGCAGGGCCGTTGTGCCAACATTAGCACCCTTACCACACCTTCTGCCCACACATCCTGTATACCGCCACACTAATGTCCCCCAGTGACTTGGTGAAAAATTCCTACACTGCCGAGAATTACATTTTCCCCCACCACTGCTTGATGCCTGCCTGCCGCTGCTTTTATGACCCTGTGCACGCTGCCACCCTCGCCTCCTGATGATGATGCCCCCTCTTCACCCGCCTTCCACGTGCAATCGGCTACATCATTTGCAAATGTTTGGTGGTCCCTGACCTCTAGCAAAACGTTGGCTGTCCGCGATTTTGGGTTAACTTGTCCAGAATAAAATTTCTGGTTGGCAACCCTGATGGCGATACCAGCTTTCGTTTTCATTAGTTTTTTCTATTAATTTTGTTTTCATTTTATTTTAGTACTTTAAAAAAAAATCTAAATTTTCTTTGCATCGTCATTTTCGCCATCTACAGAGCTGTACGAGGGCTTGTTTTTTGCAGAACGAACCATTTATTTATTTTTTTTGCTCCTGGGTACGTACAACTTTTTGATCACTGTTATTGAGGGGACAAGGTAATGAAAAAATAGCAAATTGAGTGTTTTAATATTTTTTTCCAGTATGGTGTACACTGTGCAGGAAAAATATTTTTACATTTTTGGAAGCAGTGACACCTTTTATGTTTATTTTTATAAGTAAAATTGGGAACGGAGGTGATTTGAATTAATATTTTTTTATGTCTGTTGTCTCTACTGAGGAGAGGTTTTTTCTGGCCACTCTGCCATAAAACCCAAGTTGTTGAAATGCCGCAGTGATGGTTGACCTTCTGGAAGATTCTCTCATCTACATACAGGATCTTTGGAGCTCAGCCAGAGCGACTATTAGGTTCTTGGTCACCTCTCTTACCAAGGTCCTTCTCCCCCAACTACTTAGTTTGGTGGGACGGCCAGCTCTAGGAAAAGTCCTGGTTATTGCAAACTTCTCCCATTAAGAATTATGGAGGCCACTGTGTTCTTGTGAAATTTCAGTGCAGCAGACATTTTTGTACCCTTCTCCAAATCCCCACAAAATGTAAAGTGAAAGGGTCTGAAGAACTGTAGCTGTGTCCTAATAAAAACCATGTTTGCAGTACAGTACTGGCTTTCCGTTTAGGTTTTCCCTTGAAGTTTCTTGGCCGTTTGAAGACAATGTGACAATAAAAGAAAAGAAAACAAAAAAAAAACAACTGAAATGCTAAATGTCTATTTACAGCAATAAAAAATTGTTACCATATTTCTAAGTATTTTTTTTCTATTGTAATAAAGTTTACATATGCGTGTGTCATGTGACACCACAGAATATAAAAGAAGAAACATATGCAAAATGTAGTAATATGTTTATTATGAAAATAGAAAAATAAATTAAAGGGGTTCTCCAGGATTTACATATTGATGACCTATCCTTAAGGACACGTCCCTGCACCCCTGCCGATCAGCTGTTTTGAGCTGCAGCCTCCTCACAGCTTACCAAGAACAGTGCCATGCATTCTATAGCGGCTGTGCTTGATATGGCAGCTCATCCCCATTCATATGAACGGGGATGAGATGTCCTAAGCCTTGTGACTGATGAATATGACGTCACATAGCCTTGGAAGAGGCCTAGGCACTCACAGAGAGCTGCGTCCTCCTAGAACGCCTGACTGGTGGGGGTCCCTGGAGTCAGACCACAGCCGATCTCATATTGATGACCTATCCTGAGACTAGGTCATCAATATGTAAATCCCGGGGGACATCATATCACTAACTACAACAAATCAGCCTATAGTGACCAATGTTACATAGAAACAAAGATTACATTTGTTATACTTTTTTCTACAGCTGCATGACAGTGCAGGATTATCTGTACATGACACCAACTTAGAAGACGCCTTGGTGTAGAATGAGCATTTCATTTGTACAAGGGCACTCCTGTTGCATAACAGCTCCATCATATTTGAGCACAGGAGTCTCAAAACTGCAGGTGAGCTACTGCCTCAGCATTCACCATGACGCAGTAAAGATAGTGGAATCAGTGAGATCCAAGTTCCTTCTACTACGTCATTGCTGACATAATGGATATCACTGTTCATCTGCTCTGTCTTGGAAGAATTCATCGAAATTCTGGGATTTATCCTCCTCTGTTTCCTAGGAGGAAAAAAAAAGGAACACTTCATTTTATAGCAATCCAGAAGCATATACACACCACGTGTTATTTAGATGGCAAATGTTTGCTGAGCATTGTGCAAGGCTTCCCCTACGTCATTCTATGAGTTATCGAATTCATAAGACGCCACTGCAGGGCGCAAGCGTAGAATTTGGATAAAATATGGAGCTTATAGACAGACTGCTCCTCAAAGGCAACTGATCCATAACCAACTACTCTTTTCTTCTACTCAGATGGGAGTGAAAAGGCATGAGAAATCCTTCTTACTCCATGGGCTCTGAGTAGAGCACTGGTGCGCATATATATGTGGTAGGTCACATATATTTTCCAGGTTGGTGCTCACTCTGGTTATATTGCAAATGATTAACCTACCCTTGGTTCTTTAAACTCCAGGTCTTCCCCATATTGTATAGCAAAATCTATATGTTGGAGGACGATGTTAATGCATTCTTCATCTGATCGGTCAAATGGTAGGAACCGAACCATGCTGTAATCATCAATCTAGTGCATACAACAGACAAAAAGGAAAAGAATCACAAAACGTATCACACTAGATACATATTGTCCTTGTTATCGGCACATGGGACACCAGAACTAGATGTTAGGGCAACCAAATAAAGGCTGGTAGCTGTAGAGAGGACACAAGTATACTAACTTTACCATTTAGCTAAAATATTCCATGGCTGAACGCACGCTATCACACACAGATAATACTAATTAAAGGGGTATTCCGGGTTTAAGATATTGATAATCTATGCCCCAATATCCCCACCAATCAGCTGTTTGCAGCAGCCTCCAGCAATGGAACTAACACAGAGAGGAGGAGGTCCTATCAGTGACTGACAGCTATCTGTATACACAGTCATAGAGGGAAGGCTGTCATTCACTGATAGGACACCTCCTTGACTTCAAAGCCCAGAATGTGCAGAAATATAAATGTATGAAATACAAAATATACTGAATAAACTATATACCAATCTGCTCCGCTCCTTCTGCTCTATAACATGCTGCCTGCAGCTCAGAAATCATGTTCAACGTGACAGGTTCCCTTTAATAGTATTTGCTAGAGGCGACCGCTTCCAGAGTTAGGGTACAGCCTCCACATAGCGGCCAGAAAAATGTCTTGTTATGAAAGTTTGCCAGCAAGGCCATTACCATTAAATTTTTAACTACTTCAAAACCGTGCTGGTTTGCAGCCACTCCATATGCAGAATGGATATAAAAAAATATTACAATGTCATAACTTACCAATTCACAAATTGCTTTCGTCAACTTCTTAAATTTCTTGCTCCTCAGCTTACCTGTTGAGTCTTCTATCATTGAATACATGTCTGGGTCTAGAAATCTATAACAAGTTAGAGCAATGTGTTGAGGTACAAAAGATTTTTTTCCTACACATGACATATTGACAAGTAGGACTGGTTTTACTCTCACTTTTCTATTTCCTTTTTAGCCTTCTTGCTCAATAAATCCATCTTGGTCATGATGTTGCATTGTGGTATCTCCAAAGAGACCATGGCACTCAGAGCAGCCATGACACCAGAAATAAACTAAAGGAGAAAGAGAAACCAACAGCTAGTAAGATAGCCTTGCAATTCCATTCTCCTGGTTGGACATGAGACATGGAGTCATGCTAACTGCATGTCCCTCAGCAACATAGCACCTCTCCAAGGCCAATACCAGACTGAGCAGGAGAATGGAAGGAATTAGGGTTGGTACTAAGACTGCAGAAAATGATGACACCTTCAGGGCATATTGTGGCAACATTAAAAAATAATTGGATTTCTGACTGTTCATTTCCCTGTTTGGATGTAAGACATACCTTAAATGACTCCACCATAAATTGAGAATCAACCAGGAAGACTCCACAGACTCTGAACTCCCACTGCTGAAGCTGCTCCACCAGGTACTTCATAACTGGCAGATGCGTGTATAGTTCTATTTGACCTAGCAAATTCATAAAAGCTAATCAAAACTGAGCTAGTACCATCATAGCAATTTATAAGTCTTTTTTTCCACAGTATACAACTATGTTGAGTTTATTCTTTTGCAAGGCTATATCACTGACACCTTCATTCCAGTGTTTATCCATATGTTCTAATAGGGCATGGGGGTATGGCTGTGTTCTCAGGTTTGCCACAATTTGTGCAAAACTGCCTATTCTTAATGGCAGCATGTTTTTGTAGATCTGCAAAACAGTGTGGCTATTAAAGGGCTTATCCCACCATAAGATCTTATCTCCTGTCAATACAAAATTGGATAGGTGGGGGTCCGACCACTGGGACCCTAATGATTACAACAGTGGAGTAGCTATCAGGGAAGCGACTGCTTCGGGCCCAAGATCATAAGGGGCCCAGGGGCAGTGCTGAATGTTTTTATGAGATCTCCATGCTGCCCCAGCTACTGTAGAGCAGGCTGGCTGCTCCTGAACACAGAATTCTGCAATGCCTGCCCCCCCCCCCCCCAGCTGTTGTCCGACCCACCTGTAGCTGCTAGGTCACTGAATACCCCTCCACTTCTGTCTCTGGATGGCACAGGGAGGTGATGGCACCTACTTCTCCAGGCTGCCTGTGAGGACCAGGGGGGCCTGTACAAAAAATTGTTGTGGGGCCCAGTCAGTTCTAGCTACACCCTTCGATTACAAGAATGAGGTGTTGCATTGTGAATGCAGCAGCGGTTACACATGCCGAACCATTCAACTCTATGGGACTGTCAGAGATAACTGAGCAATGTACTCTTTGGTAGTCCCATAGAGTTAAACTCAAAGACAGTGTGTAATTACCTCATTTTTGTAGCGGGTGGAGGTCCAGGCGGTTGGACCTCCACTGATCAGATACTTATCCGTTATCCTGTGGACAGAAGGTAAGTTTTCATGGTGGGACAACCCCTTTGTCACGATACGGGGAGTAGTGAGCCCTAACTTGAGCCCCAACCTCTGTCCCTGCCTACTTACACGGCCCATCCTATGTAACAGCACGTAACTGGGCGACAATCCCTACCCTGAATAAGTGTTGGGGCGTAAAGGGAAGGGGAACAAGAGGAAAATACAACAAAACAAAGACAGAACACAAACACAATATCGGAGTGTCAGCAAGCCAAAAGTCGTACCAGGAAGTCACGTCAAAACCAGGGGAGAGAGCAAAGCAAGGTCAAAAATACACAACCGAAGTCCAAAACACAGTAGTAGCACTAGCACTAGCACTCGAGGAATAGACCAATCTCAGGCAACCTGTGGCTGGCAGGCAGCCTGTTAAATAGGGCTCCAAGTAGGTCATGTGACGAGGCAGCCTCACATGACCTAACTCCAAAAGTGAAACAGGAAGTGCTGGCTTCCTTGCCAGTACTCAGAGGTAGGTCACGTGACGTGGCCAGCGTCACGTGACCTATAGCACACACATTCATAGCTGAAGCTCCTCCTGCCTGTCGTCAAGGAGATGGGGAGGCCGCAGGCCGCACAGAGACTGAACGCTCGCTGGGTCCTCCCCGCCCCTGTTGTCATGGAGACGAGGTCGCACATATCGTCCTCGCTCCTGAACGACAGTGGGATACCGGCGGCGCTGCACAGAGGAAGCATGCCGCCGGTGCCCCTTGACACCCTTTAAGAAGCAAGTGACAATCAGTATATGACAACGTGACAGAAAGCAGCTGCAGCTTGCATGGCGGTTTTCTGCTGCACCGCGATTCCATATCAACTGCCCAGAAGCTGTCATATCTGGCACTGAGCTTACTGAGAGAGATACATCCAGTGATAACATCTGAATACAAGGTGAACTCCAAAATCTGCTAGTCACTGTGGTATCTGCTCATGAAAAAGGAAATATTTTATGGGGCACTCTAAGCATTACACTTAGGACTCTGCACATGACCATACCATTTTTTCCGTAAACTATCCATTTTTTGCGGATAATATGCTGACCCATTAATTTCTATGGAGTCATGCATACATCCATACTTGCAGATCCACGAGGCTGTTCAGGAAATTATAGGACATGTGTTATTCTTGTCCTTATTGTGGACGGGAACAGTACTTTCTATTGATTGGAGTGAGAAAAATGCAGACTGCACATGGAACGTATCCGGATTTTGCAGACCAGAATACGGATACAGCCTTAATCTATTTGTGTGGATGCGGCTGCAATGTACTGTACTATAGAGAGCATATACAATCACCTGGGCAGTCAAACAGTATATAATCATCTTCAGTGTGGCCCAAGCAGCTCTCCAGCCAGTCAAAGTTATTAGCAAAATACTCCATACAATACACTAGTCCGCCATTAGGACCAAACCGCAGGGATCCATCTTCCATCACATCATCCACTTCGATGAGCTCTCGGATATCTGAGTTGGCATAAAAAAAAAGTAATTAACAATAGAAATGTTAACCATTTTCTCCGCTTAAAGGGGTATTCCAGGAAAGCCCATTATGCGTAGTATAGTTCCGATGCCGGGAAATACATAGCTCCGTCTACTGGTTACTACAGCGCTGCTCCCACATGAATGGAGCTGTGGAATTCCTCTACCTCAAAAAAGCTTATTGGTGGGGATACAAATTGTTAGACTCAGCCCCCCCACACCCGATTGATGCCGATGGCCTATTTTGGGCTTAATAATAGTTTCTTTTATTTTTTTTGTTTTCTCTAGAGAAAACTGACAAAAAAAATTGTTGTTTTTTTTCTTCAAACTATAGCTCTTTATTTGCAAAACAAAAACCTTGCCTAACTTGTATTTTTAATATAATATGTCCACCAGACTGTGCTATTCTTGCCATCAAAATGACTAGAAAGCATGAAAAAACCCTATAGCATCAACAGATTAAAGCCAAATTAAGCCATACTTATCTCTTTCCTATCCTCCTGCTGCTGCTTCTTTACAGACTGCAATGGATATGTGCAGGTATATAGCAAGTCACCGCTGCAGCCTATCACTACCTCTGCAGTATACTGATTGGCTGTAGCGGTCACGCGCAGTATACCTGCACACAACTGCTGTAGTCTGTAAACAAGCACCGCCAGGAAAACCAGACTGGTGGCATAGAAAATGGTGACAGAGAAAGCTTGATATTTTTTTGGGGGGGGATGTCCAAGATTTTTAATTATATCAGACAGCCTCTTTAAAGAGCTGAATAAGAGTTAACATTCTCCCTACTCCTAAATCAGGGGTAGATTTAGTTTGGGGACCTTGACATCCCTCCCTTCCCCAGACCAGACCTCCCAGTCCAGATTTCATCTGTATGTGCGTCCTCAGGATACAAATACAGGAGACAACAATGGTGGAGCAGGAAGCCGTCAGCTCCCTGCTCCACCATTCGCTCGACGCAGGCAGGAACAATGTTGCCACGGAATTGTGTCTACGACATTCCAGTGAGGGATACAGTAGGGAGCCAACATCTCTCTGAGGGACACACCAGCCATGAGAGGAGATGGCTCAGACCCAGTGATCCTCCACAAATAGCAGCCAAGAAACCTGTATGCTATTTGTGGTGTTGCACAGGACTGCACATAATATCTACTACTTTATCTGTACTCAGAGAGTTATCAGTATTATCTGTGGTGTTACATAGGACTGCAGATAACATCTACTGAAGCATAAACAAACACAATGCAACAGTACTCTACAAACACAAAGTAAATACAATAGTGCCATACTCACTATAGAAAAAGTACTAATGCTAATGCTACGTTATAAATGTGAGGTTCTTGGCAAATACATTTTGTATAAAATCATTTGTGCCTGCACGCCAATGACCTTTGTGCCTCTTTAGGACAGGAACTTACACTAAATACTACCTCCGCTGGTGCCATACTAGCCTCCATTAAATTCAGAGAATGCAGGGTCCACCCGCAACAGCTGACTGTGTGACAAGGTGTTTCTATGTTCCACTTTTATTTTCTATCTTATAGTGATCATGTGGCAAGCATACAGACTCATTTATTTTAGCTGTCCATAGCAACCAATCAGAGCTCACCTTTTATTTTTTGAGCGTTCTGAAAAAAAAGAAGGGTGAGCTCTGATTGGTTGCTGGGGTTTTGATCCAGAGGGCAGGTCATCAGTAAAAAAAAAAAAAAAAAGAGATCTCGGAACAACCTTCTAAACTTTGCATAGTTAATATACATATCCAGATGAACTTTTACACAACTTACCTGCCATGACCGGATAGTCAAAATATTCTGCCGCAGGGTCCAGATTGACGACTTGCACCGACCTGTTCAGGGTCTCGCAGTGCTGGACCATGGTGGAACAGTAGGTGCTCTGCAACAAGACAAAGAAGGTTCAATAATGTAACAGAGCAAGGAGTCCGAGGTGTGAAAGGAGTGTATCACAACATGAGCCTGCGCGGTACACGGCAGTGCCCACTGTGTTATACAGCTGACACCCCTCAGGAGATACCTCCAGTCCCCACCATTTAACCCCCTCAGACGCCACAGGACCTCAGAGTGAAGCACTGCAGCATCTGCACAATTAGAGGGAGTGGGCTCCTTCTGTCCTCCGATATGGCAGGGTCCTGACTGGTTGTCATGGCAGCCAGGGGCCTTCTGAAGAATGCAGGTAAAATCACTATTAACAGCAGAACAGAGCAATTGTGGATTCATGTCCCCTAAGGGGAACCAAAAAAAAGGAAAAATTGATTGAATATATATATAGATTTATAGAAAGAGAGGAGAAGGAGAAAGGTGAGGTGGCAAAAAAATGAAAGTGTACATTTCCAGAACTGGTCTGGTCCTGAAGGTGTAAAGCTGCTTCTGCAGCATATGGTTTTCCACCTGTTGTAAAACTACAATTCCCAGCATGCCTTGACATAATATATTGTGCCACAGGTATTAATAAAGTTCGTATACAAGGTGTACTAATAAAGGGGTATTGCAGTCTTATGCACAGCACAATGACATGTAGCTGCTGTACTTTGTGTTTCCTAACCATTTTTAACACCTCTGCTTGCTTTTGATCAATACATTTATAGTCTGAGTCCCATAGCTAGCCAAGGTTTTGCTACAACTGCACCAGTCAATCCTCTGTGAGCTCAACAACTTGGGCTCTACACTGTGCGGCTGCCTAGACTGGATACAACGCAACAAAACCCGGCTTTGATAACCTCTGGGTATAAAAATGTTTCCATTCATGTACAGCAAGCAGAGATCTGGAGAGAAGTGAGCGCTAAATAGAAAGTCGTATAACATGTAAGACCTGACACATCCTGTCAGCCAGTATGTGCCCAGTGTGATGAGTGATGTTAGGATCACACAAGGGGTCCACACTATAACGCCTCCATACAATCAGTAGTGATGTGTCCCCCTGCAGCTCCGGTCACAGCCTTTAGGCCGCGCTCACCTTCCCACTGCCCGCCGGCCCCATCACGAGCTGCGCATAGCGAGGCATGCTGTCCGCACTGAACACCGGCTGAGCATGAAGTTGGAGCGACAACCAATGTTTACACGTGACTTCACTTCCGGCACAGTACGGTGGCCGTGGGGGAACAAACTAAGCGTGGCATAATGTCCCGAATACTAAAGTCACAAAGTAATTAGGGAAATCCTGTGATCTCATAAGGTGGGCGAACAACACGTGACAGCAGCGAGGTTATTCAGACCTCGGAGCTACGTTCGCGTCACGGACATTATTATAATTGGTACAAAAGGGGTGTTATTTTCCGGCGCCTGCGCAGTATTACCCGCTCGACCCTTCAGGCTGCGCATGAGCAGGACTGTCACTTCTCTCCAGGAGCATCCAACGAGGAGACAGATGTGAATCCCACTGTGTGCGTGTAACCATGGGGACCTGGCATCTTCCTAGAAGGCTAGAAGCTGGGTGAGGCACCTGCAGGAGAAGATGGAGAGGCTCACAAGCTGCCCTGCCCCCAGTTCGAAGAGTAAGAACCTACCAGCCCAGAAGAAGCCCCTTGTAAGGTCAGTCATCTGTTAATGTGATGTGAATGTAGTACCAGCCACCTCCTCATCTTATATACATACATCTGTCTTTAGGAGCATGGATTGTAGCCGCAAGGATCTTGAAGCTGGTGAGTGCCTTATCAGATCTGTATCTTATTTGTGGATCTGTCAGCTTTAAAGGGGTTATCCATAACTAATGTAAAAAAGGAAAATCAGACATGATATCACAAAGCTAGAACCAGCCCTGTACCTCACATGAATCCAGAGATCTCCCTATTCATTGCTCTGCTAGATTTATATCAAGCTGGCAGCTCAAGGGGGTGTCCTTTTTGCTGCAGCTAAGGGTGTGTGTCGCAGCTCTGTCTATCCCAGCTCAGGAGGCAGTTGAAGGATGAAACTGAGCATGTGCGGCCTTCTCTGTGAGCAAGTCAAAGAAATAAATAAAATAAAAACAGCAGGTGGTCCTATACAGATACATTTCACTGAATAACTCTATTTTGGCTATACAACATTTTTAATTAGATACAATTACAAAAGTATTCAGATCCAGGATCTGGTTTGAAAAAAATTATTTATTTTGGGTGTTGTTAGGGGCAGTGGTAGGGAGTGTTTATGTAAGTAGCTGGTGGGAGGAGCTATAAACTAGCTGGGTGTTAGGAAAGTGATAGGGGAGGGTCTATGTAATTAGCTGGGTGGGAGGAGCTATAAACTAGCTGGGGGTTGTTAAGGGAAGTGGTAGGGGAGGGTCTATGTAACTAGCTGATAGGAAGAGCTATAAACTAGCTGGGTGTTGTTAGGGACAGTGGCAGGGGAGGGTCTATGTAACTAGCTGGTGGGAAGAGCTATAAACTAGCTGGGTGTTGTTAGGGGCAGTGGTAGGGGAGGGTCAATGTAACTAGCTGGTGGGAGGAGCTATAAACTAGCTGGGTGTTAGGGGCAGTGATAGGGGAGTGTCTATGTAACTAGCTGGTGGGAGGAGCTATAAACTAGCTGGGTGTTAGGGGTAGTGGTAGGGGTGTGTCTATGTAACTAGCTGGTGGGAAGAGCTATAAACTAGCTGGGTGTTAGGAAAGTGATAGGGGAGGGTCTATGTAACTAGCTGGGTGGGAGGAGCTATAAACTAGCTGGGGGTTGTTAGGGGCAGTGGTAGGGAAGGGTCTATGTAACTAGCTGGTGGGAGGAGCTATAAACTAGCTGGGTGTTAGGGACAGTGGTAGGGGTGTGTCTATGTAACTAGCTGGTGGGAAGAGCTATAAACTAGCTGGGTGTTAGGAAAGTGATAGGGGAGGGTCTATGTAACTAGCTGGGTGGGAGGAGCTATAAACTAGCTGGGGGTTGTTAGGGGCAGTGGTAGGGGAGGGTCTATGTAACTAGCTGGTGAGAAGAGCTATAAACTAGCTGGGTGTTGTTAGGGGTAGTGTTAGGGGTGTGTCTATGTAACTAGCTGGTGGGAGGAGCTATAAACTAGCTGGGTGTTAGGGACAGTGATAGGGGACGGTCTATGTAACTAGCTGGTGGGAAGAGCTATAAAGTAGCTGGGGGTTGTTAGAGGCAGTGATAGAGGAATGTTTATGTAACTAGAAGGTTGGGAGGAGCTATAAACTAGCTGGGTGCTGTTATGGGCGGTGCTTGAGCTGTGGCAGAGAAAGGAGAAGTGCATCATGGGTTTGGTTGGAAACAGCAACAGAAGGTGCTGCATACAGGATGGAAACAAACCAGAGACCAGGGCTGTGGAGTCGGAGTCGTGGAGTCAAAGTTGGAGTCGGTATAAAATGGACCGACTCCGACTCCTAAAATATATAATAAATTGGTACATTTAGTTCAGTACAATATGTGCTGAATATATTTTCATAAGAATTTGAGAACATGATGAAATGTCCTATCTGCTCTATTCCTAAACTAAGGATCTAGGCTTTTAGTTGAGATGACTGTGTGCTGTCCTTCATGTAGATGCTCAGAAGTGAAACTCCTCTCCTACAGATCAGAGGAAAAAGGCACTGGGAAGGAATGGCTGCACTCATCTCAGAGCTACTAGAGAAAACAGGATTAAAGGGGTTTTCTCACTAGTTACAAAGATTAGCTTTCAACATAAAGGGACAGTTAAAAGATGACATTTTGCAAATATAGTTGTCAGTAGATTTTACTTTAGTCATGAACTATAGACAGTTCTGCAGGTCTCTCACTGTACACAGGTTTCTATGTTAACCTACAGACCATTAAGACTGTTATCTGATTGGCTGAGAGCAGGAGTGACCTCACCCCCACGGAATGATGGGACTGAGCTCTGAGTGATTACCTGCATTAAGCAAAATGTGTTGAGAGGACTGAGAAGGATGGCTTTACCTGTAATTGTGTTAGAGATCACAACCTCCTGCTTTGTCAAAGTAAGTTAATATATGCTAATAACTGCTGGAGACCCCCCCCCCCCCCCCACACACACACACACACACACAGCCTGAGGAGACATAGTAAGTGCAAACTACCTGTCAGCCAGTGAATCAATGTGCTGAGAAAACACCTTTAAGGCAAGTACTTCTTAGTATATCAATAAACTGTGCATAAATCAATTGTCCAGTGCATGTTCTCTCTGTATTCTTTATGTTTTAGTTTGCTTTTCCTCTGATGTAAAACACCTAAGGCCTTATGTATGAAAACTGTCTAGGTGTAGAATTTTCTTTGTTGCCCATAGAAACCAATCAGAGCTCCCCTTTTATTTCATATAGTGCTCTGGAGAAATGAAATGGGAGCTCTGATTGGTTGCTATGGGCAACAAAGAAAGTCTTAGACCTAGACAGTTTTCATACATCAGGCCCTTAGTGAGCTGTACCCAGAGAAAAGCCTGATACTGAAAGTTCAGAGTAAAGATATCTAGTAAAACATATATTACAAACTCTTTTTGTCATGACATATCTGTACTATTGATTTATGCAAAGTTTGTTTAAAGTTATCACTTAAACATGCGCCATTTATGAGGGAGTCGGGGCTTCAGCTTACCGACTCCACAGCCCTGCCAGAGACATTGGTTTACATGGTGAAGATGGATCAATAGAGTCCGAACTGAAAAACGAAACTCGTGGGGAAGATGTGCATGAGGCAACATCTACATGAGAAGATCTGTTAAAAACCATATTGATCCCAGAAAACCCCTATAGGCCCATTTCACACGAGCGAGATATCCATCCAGGTGTGATGCGTGAAGCAAATGCATGGCATCTGGACTGAATCCTGACCCATTTGTTTTTCATTTCTGCATTCAGAAAAAATTGCAGCATGTTCTATATTCTGTGTTATTCACGCAGCTCTGGTTCCATAGATGTGAATAGGGCTTGTGTGAAAAACTCCTGATTGTAATGAATAGGCCTTCTCTGCCAATCGAATATCTGTTTTGCTGACTTCTATGTAAAGTTTCTGTGCATTAATAAGTGTAGAGGAAGAGCTCTGGCATATTTTTCATTTCTCTAAGGAACTCATGATGAAATAAATTCAAAGGATTCATGGAAAGGATCCCGTCTGCAGATTGTTCCTTTAAGACAGGAGGTTAAAACAATCAAAATTCCCAGGGCTATGAAAAATGAATCATTTCTGAAGGTACGAGTCTTCTCCTTTATTTATTTCAGTTGATAAATGTTATCACATTTATTTTGTTTTCAGCAGATATTATATGCCAGGCTTTAGGCACACAGCTGTACTATGGCCCCATAGTTGTGATGGTCGTATTATGATGTCCATGGCTGTCTGTGGGACCCTATTGTACCTCCACATGCCTCTCATAGAGACATAAGAATAGATGCTCCAGAATTGTTATTACATGGGAAATGCATGAAGCTATTAAAACAGGCAAGAGGAGTGGTGAAAAGTCCTCTTTAATTAGACCAGCAGCCACAGATGCCGTCCTGAACTCAGCTGTATCTCCATCCATAAGACAGTGATACAGTTGAATATTGTGGTGAGGGCATAAGTATTTAGTGCTGCACTGTGCTATTTGGTTCTGCTGGGGCGGTATTTTGTGCTGCACTACAGTATTGCAGGCCCTGCCTACTTGTGTTGCCTCCCCTTCTATTTGGACTCGCCTACAACGTGGGGCCAGTTTTAGTTTTTTTCCAGGACCACCTTAATTTCCCAGTACTCCCATGCCAGGTTCACATCTGCGGCATGCTGTTTTGGCACAAACCATTTTTGTTGGAGAAGCAGCCAGATCACCATCAGATCCCATGATAGTCAATGGGGATGTCACGGTACATGGTCATATCCGGCAATGCTGGATATGTGAACAAACGTCACTATGAAAGAAGCCTGTTTATGGCCACATAGTCGAGTTTCTTGATGCAGTTTTAAAAGGTAAAAACAGTAGTGGATCATAAAGGATCTAAAGTATAAAGACAGATGTGATTTCTCTTTTTTTTTTAATTCACTCTTGTTTTTGGCTTCCAAAATTGCACCAGGAAATCTGACCGTTTGGCCCCACCCTTAGAGTTCTTTTCCCAGTATTTTCTAGCAGGACGGATAGCTAAATTATTGAATGCGTTATTGAAATATTCGGTTATGTGCATTGTGTGGACTGAACCGTTTTTGCCAAGTTCTAATAGTTCTAATTTTCCATCTGCAGTTTATAGCAAGTGTTTTTTTTGTGTGTGTTTTTTTATGGGGGGGGGCCATAAGATAAAATATACCAGCTGAATGCTAATCTGTGCAAATGGTTTTGTCTTGTTTTCATGCACATTTTATATTCTAGCATCCTGACCTTACTTTGGGCCAACAACGATATTTATGCAGCATTGCCAGAATCTACAGCACCCGGAACATGAGAGCCCTGAGCGAAAAACATCGGCATTCAAAGATAAGATGTGGTAAGGCATGTTTTAATGGAAAGTTTTCTATTCAGTCATAAAAAAGTAATTGTTGGTTCAAAAAAATTTTTGACAAGTCACAGTGACATGTAAGAAGCTTTGACAAATTGGGGTTTCGGTGGTGAGACCACCCCTCGCCCACACACACAACTATCAGTAAAATAAGGAGGCAGAAGTGCTCATCTTAGCTGAAGATGGGCTCCATAGAAAGTCTACGGGCTTGTCTTCAGCATACGAGTGCTCCGCTTCTGCCTCCCTGCTTTAGCTATGGATGGGGTTGCCCCTACCAATCAACACTTTTGATGTATCACCACGATATGTAAAATTTTTTCTTGAAACGTTGTAAGATACATAAATGTTACAACAGAATAAAAGAGACTATAAGGGCCCTTGCACACGACCGTGGAGCACGGTCCGGGGCGGTCCGTGAAAACCTGGACCGTGCTCCTTCTGAGGGCAGGAGCGCACGGCGTCATTGGTTGATATGACGCCATGCGCTTCCTGAGGCCGCCGCTGTACAGTGATACACTGTACACGCTCGTATAGAGTGTATCACTGTACAGCGGCGGCCTTAGGAAGCGCATGGCGTCATAGCAACCAATGATGCCGTGCGCTCCTGCCCTCAGAAGGAGTGTGGTCTGGGTTTTCACGGACCGTGCTCCACGGTCGTGTGCAAAGGCCCTAAGGCAGTTTCTGTAAATTCTTTCTTCTGCTTCCCCTTCTCTAAAACAGCTGTAATATTAGCAGCTTAGATAGGTCATTTAACTAAGGCCTCATTCATATTGTGTGTTTGATCAGTATTTTACATGCAAAAGTGCAAAAAAAAAATAGTATAAGGGTCCATTCACACGTCAGTATTTTTCTTTTCCAGATTTTTGTTCCGTTTTTTGCGGATCTGTGTTTCCACAAAAACCTTCAGTTTTTACCAATTGTACAGCCGCATCCATTCCATTTTTTCTGCAAAAAAAAACGGAAGGAGGAATATATGTTGGTAGGGTATTTCTATTTCCTGGAACCAGATCCGCAATTGAGGATGACATACTGATGCATTCCGCATATCATCCGCATTTTTTGCGGACCCATTGACTACAATAGGACCACGGACCGCATAATGCGGACAAAAGTAGGACAAGCTCTATCTTATTTGCAGATCCGCATAACTGAACGGGACAACGGATGTGGACAGCACACGGAGTGCTGTCCGCATTTTTTGCGGAGCCATTGAAATGAATGGGTCCGCATTCCATTCCACAAATTTGCGGAACAGATGTGGATTAAAACATACGGACGTGTTAATGGACCCTAACTGGTTGTATACTACTTTTGTGTTTAGTATCCACTCTTGGTTTTGACCTTAACCACTTCCTTATAGCGATTTTTCTTTTTTTTTTTTTTTACCCCCTGCCTTCCAGGAGCCCTAACTGTATTTTAAATTTTCCCTTCACATAGCTGTACGAGGACAAATTGTACTTTCTAGATGGAGTGAAATTGGTAAAAAACGCATTCCTGCCATAGTTTTAAGGGTTTCGCTTTTACACCATTACCTATGCGGTAAAAATGACCTTCATTTTGTTTTTGATACCACATTTTTACAGTTTTTCTTGTGTTTTCATACTTTAAAAAAAATAAAAAACTTTGCAAAAAATATTTTTTTTTCTTTGTCAACATATTCTGACAGACATAACTTTTTTATATTTATTGTCTATGCAGCTGAGTGAGAGCTAATTTTTTGGCGGGCGATCTGTAATTTTTTGGCGGGCATGTGTATGACTTTTTTGATCTCTTTTTATTACATTTTTTTCAGTAGGTGAACAAAAAAACACGGTGTATACACCTCTATATTACAAGAATCATTAGAAGCTGGAATTGGTGATTTTATGTTGACGGAGTATTAATTTAGTAAATTTTAGTAAATATACAATCTTAATTAATTATGCGTAGTGATTTTTACATTTGTGTATGATTTTATTGTTCATTTGTTTATTTGTTAATAAATCCGCTTATCCAATATGCTAACCAGAAGGGAGTGTACCTATCCATCGTATTATTATCTAGGAAAAATAAAAAAGTTAAGACTTCAGGAAGGCTGGGATTAAAAAAATGCAAGAACACAATAACTGAAAATTGCAAGGTCCTGAAGGGGGTTGAAGGATAGCTTCAACCAGCGTCAAAGTGCCTATGGAACATATAGAAGAATCTAAAAGTATTGAAGAACAGGCTGGTGGTACACAGAGTAAGATTTGAGGTTGGTGTCACCGCCCTTTCTAGAGATGGGGAGAAACTACAATATAGGGTCAAGAATAGAGATGAGCGAACGTGCTCGTAACGAGCACTGTAGCGCTCGGCTCCCCTGCGCTCGCATGGGCGCAGGCATCCGGATCCGTCCTCTTCACCCGACTGGATCCGGCCCATGCGAGCGCAGGGGAGCCGAGCGCTACAGTTCTCGTTACGAGCACGTTTGCTCATCTCTAGTCAAGAACATTCAGGTGAGGTTTGGAAATGTAATGAATGCATTGTGACTATGCAGACGACCTCTGTGTCTCTACAAATGTGATATTATATTTTGTATATAGGTTCAAAGAACGTTCATCAGAATCTTCCAGTTTCAGGAAAAAGCAAGAATGAAATAAAAGGACATTGTAGAAGGTACAGTTTTATTACAGGTGTTGTCCGGGCTTTTACTATTGATGACCTATGCTCAGGATAGCAGTGTAGATCAGTCGGCACTACGGTGATGAAGCGGTGCGTGTGTCCTAGGGTTGGCGTCCCATGCATAAATAATAAAGAAAGGATCGGCACTCTTGTAAGATTGCCCACTGATCAGCTGCATGAGGAGCTGGCGTACAGCACGCAAGTGCTGTCTCCCTACTCTCTTCCTGTTAGCTGCTGCGGTCTATGGTCTTTGCCATTATGGATCTATTCTTCCATAGCTGCATTGCTTCTTTTGGAGAACGTCATACAGAGGCGTTTACATTGACACAGACTTCCATATTAACAAAGCACTAATTCTAATGATTTCATTGCTGTTTAGAGTCCATACAGCAGCTACAACGGCCATAGAAGAGATGCGTGAGCAAATCACTTGCCTTTCGGTGAATGAGAACAACTGTGATGGCTGAAAACACTGCAAAAACAATCTATCAAGGATTTTATTTATTATTTTACTTATTTTGCTTGTACCTCATTATAATCTGTTACCTAGATAACCTGTATTTATATAACCCCAGCACACTGGATGTTTCCATTTCTTCAATAAAAACTTAATAAAAGATTTGAAAAAAACTAAGGTCTGCAAGAATACCATTTTTACTTATCAAGTAAGGCCTTGGTTACATACTGCTACATTTTTTAAGACCTCAGACATTTATTACAATCCCTTTAAAAAGCACATCATTCAAACTAAAATCAGAAACTGCACTTATAGTAAGTCCGGTATATACTTTATTATACTACTTAATATTAAGTATTGATATCTGGATCTGATGGAGCGGCAGGTCGGGCATGTGCCCTGCCACTCCATTTACTGTCTATTGGGACCAATAGCCAAGAGCTGTAGTCCAGTGGTCCGATAGAAAATGAATGGAGCAGTAGAGGGCATACTCGACCTGCCTCTCCATCAGAATGGGGTCATTCTCGGGAACTGTGTGGCTCCCAGCAACCTGTTTGTTATCCTCTAACCTGTGGATAAGGGATACATTCTAAATTGGCACAACCCCTCTAAGTGGGTTTCAACGATTAGAAAAAAAATTCTGATCTCCCTGATCACTTACACACCATTCCCCCCATTAAGGCCCTAGCAGTGACCCCAATAACCTACACACTGTACCTTGTATTTTATATGACTGCTTCTTAAAGGGATTGTCCACAATTAGAAAAACCTTTCTTCCAGAAACAACGTCACACATGTCCATGCAGCTTTGATCTATTAACGTATATAGGGCCTTACTACAACACTGCAGACAACCTGTGAACAGAAACGGGCGCATTTTATTTTTGGGCTTCCGAGTGTTTCCGTGGGCTTTCGTGTCTCAGTACCGCAAAAGAAACATGTCATATCTTTTGCCGCATCTTGCAGATCGCGGGCCCATTCAAGTCAATGGGTCAGCATCCGCAATGCAGAGTCTGCAACACAGGCGTGAAAACCATACAGTCGTGTGAATGGGGCTGAAGAAGGCTAGTTTTACTAATCATAGACAATCCCTTTAAATGTGTTTTCTCAGAATATTTTATGCAAAAAATATTACCCTACATATCATACTGTCAGGATGTTAGGCAGTAAAATTGCCTAGGCTCTATCACTAGGATCAAACCTATTAAACTTGGCATATAGCCTGGTAGGGTTGATCCAGCTGTGTAAAACCATACTTGTCTTTTTTTGTAGGTACAGGCATTTTGGAGACGCGCCATTCATGTCACCAAACCTGGAAGTGGAGGTGACTGCAGATGAAGCTGATGATGCCTCCATTTCTAGGTTCAGTGATGTCAACAGCACTTGTGAACTAATCATCTTCGCAGCTTGCCAAGCAGCAGAAGACTCGGTGCGCATGCGCTGTGTTGGCAAACCAGCACGCAGGCGTCAGAAATCAGCCCTAGACATGAAGTCAATCTAACAGGAGGGGAGGTGTCAGTATTGTGCACTAAGGGTGTCACTAGAGTGGTGCTCAAGCCACGTAAGCCTGCCTCCTGGTGCTCCAATGCCTCAATTGTGTAAAAATAAAAGTGTCAATTTCTCCAAAACATCCTCACGTACTACAAAAAAAAAAAAAAAGATAAGTAACGTTTCATTCAGCTGGATAAACCCTACCAGGCTATATTCCTGGTTTAATAGGGTGGATCCTGGTGACGGAGTAGTTTTAAGGTCCACTGCTGGAGCAGACCTGCTTATTCATTTGCTAGGCACCTCTTCCATTCACAGGCATGTCAAAGACACCTTGACGATTGCTCAGTGAAAATGACCATCAGCATGGCTTGTTTTTCTATGCTGTTTGCATAGCCCCATTCTTTAAAATAGGTGTTGCGGAAACAGCGAAGCGCCGTATGCCTAGAGCTTAGTCCCCTCCTGGATGGGACAATCCCTTTCATGTTTTTTTCTTAAGACTGGAAAACATCATCTAGCTTGGTAATTTGGGGCATATTCATATAGATAAACAAGACAAAAGGACAAGACAATAAGGACATGAAATTCAACATATAATAGAGAAAATGGAAACACCTATGTTGTTTTAATGTTGTATTGTTATTTTAGTATCATCAGTGAATGTTAACATGAAATGTGTTATTTACAAGGTCATTCATTTATACAGGGTATAAATTCATTGTGGCGCACATGTAAACTAAAAAATTATCACTGGTTAGTTTACGCCTAATATTAAAGCAGCAGTAAGTGGGGAAAAAACACCTTACATTGCAAACAGGAGTACAAAGCTTACATAAACTGCCTGATTAAATAATACACGGGTATGATGGTTAAAGGCAATGAAAAGTTCAAAGGATCTGTTTTAGGACTTCTTGTACTCGATTCTTTCTACTTTGACGTCGTCTCCGATCAGTTGGTAGACATAGGTGACCACTGTTGACGCTTGGATATCCATGAGGACAAAGGAAGGAATGATGTTGCTGAAAGCAAAGAACATTTCATCAGTAACTGAAGGCATCTAGAAATCTATTCATTTCAAAACACTCTGTAAGCAAGGGTTAAACAGACTGAGATTTTACCATCATGAGACATTGGCGATATATATTAGGAGCAGGTTTTTGTAGGCATATAATTTGTGCATGCACAGATACATTAACGGCTCATGCATAAGATTATCACGGCTGCATAAGATGTGTGGCAAAGTGGGGAATCGTCTATGAGAGACAATCCCTGACAGACGGAGAATTAATTTAGATTAGGCTGTCCAGGCATGTTGGGAGTTGTAGTTTTGCAACAGCTGGAGGGCCGCAAGTTAAGCATCTCTGGGTTAGATGAACAAATCAATTCACTCATCCCTACACAGTATGCATCAGGTAGTCTAAAACGCAGTGCGGCATCTTGGTTGACAAAAGTAGATTCCGGAAATTGACAGATGAACAGGAGGCACCATGTAAGTGTTTTGTTCGTGGCCCTTATTAAACCAGGCCCTGTCTGGTATGGGTGATCCTGCAGTAACATTACGCCATTCACTGTATGGGATATGTATTTAAATATTTTAATAGTATGGGCGGTTTCAGGTGTGGCGATGCATATGATATTTTTTATTTTGATGAAAGGGAGGCGATTTGAATTTAAGTTTTTCATTTTTTTAAAACTTAAAAAAAAAAAAAAAACAAACTTTACACTTTTTACTTACTTTTTTTAGGGCCCCAAGTGGACCCCAATATGCAATCATTATATTGCAATCTGTATAGAGTAATGGAATTTTATCCATTACCCTATACCAGTGATGGCTAACCTCCAGCACTCCAGCTGTAGTGGAGTTCTGAGAAAAGCCAAGCAAGTGTGCATCTTGGCAGTTGTAATTTTACCACAGCTGGAGTGCCGGAGGTTAGCCATCAAAGCCCTAAACAGAGATCACTAAATTGCGATAGAGTGCTGCCACCTGCTGGCCTGAATTGCAATATACGAGTAAGGGCTTGTTCACATGACCGGATATTTTTTCCGTTCGGTTTTTTTGGCGGACCGTATGCGGAATCATTCATTTCAATGGGTCCGCAAAAAAAACGGAAGGTACTCCATGTGCTTTCTGTTTCCATATGTCCGTTCCGCAAAAAAATAGAACATGTCCTATTATTGTCCGCATTACGGACAAGGATAGGACTGTTCTATTTTGGGCCTGATGTTCCGTTCTGCAAAATACGGAATGCACACGGAAGTCATCAGTATTTTTTGCGGACCTCAAAATACATACGGTCGTGTGAACAAGCCCTAATAGGCCTAGAAGTTTAGTCCAAGCTGTGGCTCATTACTACAGTGGAATCCCTTTCCCGATCTCCGCCCTGGGTAGGCGTTCTTGCCTGACAAGCTCGTGCTTTCGATCTCTCAGATGCTGCGGTCACATTTGACCACGGGATCTGAGGGGTTAAAAGTCCGCAATCGGACATTAGTCCCCTGTTGATATGGTGCTCGCCTCTCCTGGCACCCTCTTTAAAGACCCGACATCCGCCATACTATTACGGCGGATGTCGGGAAAGGGTTAATCATATATACTGCATAAGTTTACAAGCACTTAGATAACAAATCAGGATTAGAGGGGCTGTGAGTGGTGGCTGGGTTTACAGCTAACTGTGCTATGCTCTTTCCGTAATTCCCATAGAAGTGAATGGTAGTTCTGGAAACAATGTAGCACAGCAAACCACACTGTTTCCATAACTTGTGAAATGAGAATACCCCTTTAATTCAGATTTACCAAGAAACAAATGACTTACTTTTCTAAAGCATTGTAGGCTCCTGTAGCTGACCCTGGGTTAATATAAAACTTGTTTTCATGTTCAAAAGCTTCAAATTTATGTGTATGTCCTGAAATCATAATATCTACGTCGAGCTGCCGCTGCAACAATGCTAGGCTGGCCATATCACCCCAGGGAATCACTTGGTGGCCATGGATTAATCCGATCTTGAACTGGCCAACAGTCACAACCTTTTGCTCTGGATAGTTTAAGTTCTAAGGGACAAAAAGACACATTAAAGAATGAGCAAGGCCGACCAACCACTCAGGCCTAACATACAGTCAGAGATATGTCAGGCAGTTGTAGAGACAGAAGGCACCGCCCCCGTTGCTCCTAGAGGCTCATTTGCATATATTAAAACTTCATTTTTCTCAGCAATGCTGACACATATGAACACGGGAGCAACACAGATGACTTCAGCTTCCAAGTGCACATGTAACAGGTCAGCCAGTGTCATAGGTACAAGTCTGCTGACAGATGCCCTTTAAGACAAGTGAACAAACAAGAGAAAATAAGAACCTCATCAAAGTCTCCTCTGACAATGTGAACGTCTCCAGCCAATGTCTTGAGGTAGTCATAGCTCTCCTTGGTGCAGAGATTCCCGGTGCACAAAATATGTTGTATCTTACCAGGGACAAGCAATTTTTTGAATTTTGCTGGTAAGCTGTTACAGCGATGTGGGATGTGCAGATCTCCTAACACCAAGACCAACTACAAAAAAAAACAATGTTAGATAGAAATCATACAAAAACTTCAGGTAGCACAAAACGTTCATTTCGAATGCAGAGAAAAGTGGTCTTCTTGTCCACCAGATGACACGCAAGGAACATGTCACATACATGTGGAAGAACGAGATGCCTTGTTCTGTCACCACATGCATAGACCTCAGCTGTAAAGGTAGGGAGATAAAAGGGGTATTCCCATCACATACAATGGGGGCATATTGTTAGGATATGCCCCCAGAGGTTGGACCCGCACCTACAAGGAGAATGGAGCAGGAAGAGTGGTGTCTGGAGGACCCCAGATTTCCCGGGGTACGTTCACCACCAAGCGCTGCTCCCATAGAAGTGAATGGGAACACACTGCGCACACTTGGTCTCTGCTCCCATTCATTTCTATGGGGCAGATGGAAATAGCCAAGCCAGCGCTCGGTTATTTTCGGTGGCCCTATTGAAATGAATGGAGGGCAGCTGTGCATGCGCAGTGCGCCCTCCATTAATTTCCCCGCTCCGTTCCCCTACATTCATTTCCGCTCTCCGGGACCCGCTCCTATAAGACAAATGGGGGCATATCCTAGCAATATGCCCCTATTGTATGTGATGGCAAAACCCCTTTAAGTGGACAACTAATGTGTCTGGAACAACTTTCTGCTCATGGAGTAGATGCATCCTTCCACATAATTTAAATATGAAAAATGACAACCGGTAAATTAGTAAATGTATCATTCCCAATAGTTAGCATAATTATGAAAAGTCATTAGTACAATGACAAAATTAAAAATCAATGCATGTCAACCTAGACCTATGCAAGACAGCACAAAGGGCTTGTCCAAGTTCAGAAAAAAAGGGTGAAAGGCTGGGAAGAAGTCTTGATATTGCTGCCTGTGTGAACCCAGGGTATGTTACCATGTGGTAGATTTCAAATCCGATATTTTGAATGGGGTTTGTATATAAAAATAAATAAAAATAAAAAAAACAACACAATTTATGATGCAGAAATAACCCCTTCAGATGCAACACATGAACATGCCCTTATCACATGGCCACAAGTGGAGGCTTTTCTTTGGAATTCCACTGCAGCAAAATCTGCACCAAATAGTGTGGATTTTGTTGCGGGAATGCCCTGGGTTTGCCGCAAATTTCACCCTCTGCATTGCAAAGGATGAAATCTTCTGCAGAAATCTGCTACATAAATTGACATGCCCTTGACAAGGTGGGGGCACTACAAACGTTCATACTACAGAAAGCAATATCATATTTTAAAGGGTTTCTGTCACCAGTTTTTTCGGTATGAATCAGGCTGACATTAGAGATGTGCTAATGTCACCTGATTCCAAATATATATCTGTTTTATTTACTGGTGCCCCCATTTTTATATAAAATGAACTTTTATTTTATGCTAATAAGGCCTCTAGGTGCAAGGGGCGTTACCCCTGCTCCTAGAGGCTCTGTTGATTGACAGGCCCAGGCAGAGAAGAAACACTCCATTCACCATAGCTTGCAAGGACCTTCAATGATGTCATGACCATGTGATCAGTCACATGGTTAGGATCACACAAACAGCCTGTCTCCTCCTAAACCATGTGACTGATCACATGGTCATGACATCATTGAAGGTCCTTGCAAGCTATGGTGAATGGAGTGTTTCTTCTCTGCCTGGGCCTGTCAATCAACAGAGCCTCTAGGAGCAGGGGTAACGCCCCTTGCACCTAGAGGCCTTATTAGCATAAAATAAAAGTTCATTTTATATAAAAATGGGGGCACCAGTAAATAAAACAGATATATATTTGGAATCAGGTGACATTAGCACATCTCTAATGTCAGCCTGATTCATACCGAAAAAACTGGTGACAGAAACCCTTTAACAGATTTCTTTTAAAGAGGACCTTTCACCACTCCTGACATATCTGTTTTAATAGCTTCATGCATTCCCCATGTAATAACAATTCTAGAGCATCTATTCTTATGGCTCTATGTTGTACCATCCATTCCTTTTTATTATTCCTGTTAGAAGTTATCAATTACTAGCAGTTTGCAATGAAGGTCCAGATGGCTACTACCACTTGGGGGTGTGTCCCTGCCCATTCTGACACTGGCAGCACCGATTGGATGTCAGACTGTGCAGGGACACATTACATTACAAAAATGCTAGTAATTCATTCATAACTTCTAGTGGGAATAATAAAGGAATGGCACAACATAGAGTCATAAGAATAGATGCTCCAGAATTGTTATTACATGGGGAATGTAGGTAGTTCCTATAACAGCCATGTCGGGAGAGGTGACAGGTCCTCTTTCTGGGTTCACACACAGAGATTTTGCACTAATAAGCTCACACACCAGACACAGAACACAGCAAGCAATCATTTGGAGGTAATACAAGACATTTGACATGTATCTGTGACAGACGTGCTACTAAAACAGACTGAATATACAAATTGTCAATCGGTAATGCAATCCATTCCTCACTGATATTAATATGAAAAAACTATATAAGGTCCTATTCACACTTAGTGTACCAGTGAGACTGTGGCAAATGAAAGTGATTGGTATGGAGGAGTAGTTTTTCTTAAAGGGGTATCCCATTACAAACGTGTATCCTCCATCCACGGGAAAGAGGTTAAATGTCTGATTGCAGGGGGTCTGACCGCTGGGGCCCCTACCGATCACAAGAAAGGGTGCCCTGTGTTCCCCCATTTGAACTTTTTATTGGCTATTTCTGTCAGATCCATAAAGTGGAATGGAAAGGCAAGGCACATGTGTGAGTGACCACCAGTCCATGTTCCACTCCTACCCTGATTGTCAGGGCCCGGCTAATCAAACTACGGGATAAGAGTTTGTAACAGGACAACCCCTTTAAAGTGAACCTGCCGCACTGAAAATGCAGGTCAATCAATGGGCAGCTTCTATAGAGCAGGAGGAGCTGAGCAGACTGATATCTAGTTTTAAGGGAAAAGATTCAGTAAAACTATTTACAGTATTTAAAGTCATTCTATGCTTAGGAGTCCAGTGGGTGGTCTTATCAGTGACTGACAGTCTTCTTTGTGTATACAGTGATCAATCACCCAACAGACTCCGAAGCCAAGAATAAGAAAAAAAAATGCTAACTTATACTCAATTTTTCCCCACTAAATATATATTCATTTGCTCAACTCATTTTGCTTTAAAATTTGCTGTGTGCAGACAGGGCTGTATTTTTAATGTGACAGGTTCCCTTTTACAAAAAAAAAAAAAAAAAATCCACTCTTAACAGGTTTGTTAGAGACTGAACAAAAATTCTTAGACAACCCCTTAATGACCAGACACTGTTTTGTGATTTTGTACACAGTGGTTTAACAGTCGTAACTTTTTATTGCTGGACTACCAAAAAAATTTTTGTGATGTTTTTTACATGACACATGTTGCTTTTTAGTAATGTTTTTAGAGGGTTTTGTTTTTCAAACTATAGCTCCTTATCATATAATAATTTGCAAATGGGAACCAAAATGAATGATTCAAATGAGTTCCCTCTCTTGTGACTGTTGTTTTAAAGGGAGTCTTTTCACCTGTTTTTCATCTACATAACTAACAGCACTGCCCCACAGAAGATTGCAGACACATCCCGGACATATCTGTGTGCACTGTGTGTCTGTATTACATGTCCGCACTTCCGTTCCGCGGCTCCCAAAAAAAATAGAACATGTCCTATTCTTGTCCGAATACACGGACAAGAAAAGGCATTTCTATTATGTGCAGTCCGCAAATTGCGGAATGCCAATGGCCGGTGTCCGTGTTTTGCGGATCCGCAAAACACGGACACCGGACACACGGACGTGTGAATGGAGCCTAATGATGTGATTTTAGTATCATTTGAAAGCTTCGAATGTCAGCTTTAATATCTGCTACCAATCCCAAGATATGAGCAGATAAAGCAGCCCTCCCCTCTTCAGTCTGGTTTGCTTTGTGCACTTGCAGCAGCAGAGCTGGGCACTTGGGAGCTGTTTTCCAGCAGAATAAGGCTCCATTCACACGTCCTGTTTTTCTTTCCTGATTCGATCCTGATTTTTTTCAGGACCCATTGAAATGAATGGATCCAGATCAGGATCGAATCAGGAAAGAAAAACAGAACATGTGAATGGAGCCTAAAAGTGCTTCTCCTGGACATGGAATACAGACACACAGTGCACACAGGTATGTCTGGGATGTGTCTGCAATCTTCTGTGGGGCACTGCTGTTAGCTATATAGGTGAAAATGAGGTGACAGACTCCCTTTAATATATGTATCATTTTGCCTGCATGGGGCAACTATGGAGACTGCTACAGTTGATGTGGTCGTTTCTAATTTTTTCTCTTTTTTTTTATATATTTCAGCACATATTTCCTCCAAAGGGTCATTAAAAGACCCATTGACCCGTCAAAACCCTAATGTGGGTGTGAGCAGACCCAATGCATGACCCATCAGCCTGGAGTCCAGGTCAGGAGGCAGATACATCCTGCTGCTGAGATCAGCTGTGTCTATGTAGGAGACGTTTCTGGAAGGCTTTCAAACTTGGAATGATTTCAATTGACCGAGACCAAGTACAGATCTTGAGAAAGCTGAAGAATTTAAACAAGGTTATTAGGAAACTGCATAACTTAATTCTACTACAATTCTCGGCTATTTCCGGCGGCCCCATAGAAGTGAATGGAGAGCGGGCCGCGCTTGCGCGGTGCGCACTTCTTCACTTCGGGGGCCCCGTTCTCGATATAGGTGCGGGTCCCAGCGGCGGGACCCGCACCTATAGGACAATGGGGGCATATCCTAGCGATATGCCCCCATTGTCCAAGATGATAATACCCCTTTAAGCTATATTTTACATGAATTGGACACCCCTTTTCTTTAGGTGGGGTCAAGAATAATAACTGAGAAGGTTAAATTTTAACAGCATTAAAAGGGAACCACTTGTTGTGGCAGCTGTCCATTGTAAGTTATAGAGGAAAGTGGTACCAGTTAGGGCCCCCCTTTATAGATCATCAAAATTCTAAAAAAAAAAAAAAAAGTGTTTTAAACATACGTTGTTTGCAGTCATTGGGAAAAATATGGCCTAATAACAAGAGTAAATCAAGCTAAAGTTTAAAAAAAAAAAATGCAAAAAACAAATCAGTGCCTTTCTCCAGAATGCAAACAGAATTCTCAAAAATCGCTCTTCGCTTCTCTTAACATTTGGACACTGGATTAAAAAAATAAATACATTGAAAAATAAAAAGGTGAATATGATGTGACCTGTGCCTTGTGATTTATCACATTTATGATGGAAAATTCATTCTACAATTGTGTCGGAAAAGTTTGAGACTGACCAGATTTTGGTGTTCACAAGGTTTACTGCTTCAGTGTGCTTTAGATTTTTTTTGTCAAATGTTTCATGGTACTGAAGTACAATTATAAGCAATTTTGCCTAAGAACACTGCCATGAATAAACAAAAACACATAAATCGTGATAAACGCTAGAGATGACCGAATTTCAGATTCTGAAATTCGTTCATGCTTGGTTTTGTGGACAAAGGTGAATTGCGATATGGATTCCGTTACCACGGACCATAACGCAATTCTATGACGGAATGCATAACAGAACGACTTTAGAGGCATTCCATTATTCATCCCGTCATAATAGAAGTCTACGGCCTGCATAATGAATCCGTCCGGTCTTCGTTATGCAGGAGAGGAATAACTAATCCGTTATGCAGCCCACAGACTTCTATTATGACAGAATGCCTTTAGAGGTAACGGAATCCATAACGCAATTCATCTTTTACCACCAAAGTATGATCGAATTTAAAAATCTGAAATTCGCTCATCTATAGCGTTTATCACAATTTCTGAGTTTTGCTTTTAGTTTTTGCTTTTAATTGTACTTCAGTATACCATGAAACATTTGACTAAAACATCTAAAAACAATGAAGCAGCAAACTTTGTGAAAGGCAATCTTTGTGAAAAACCATCCCCACATTTTTGGCCACGACTAGTCAAGACTTACAGTGAACGGCTTTGATTGTGCCCCAGTTACTATAAAAGGATGTGACCAGAGAAAGGACTGCTACAGCAGGGTGAGAAGGGTTAAATCAGCAAACTGTAGAGAGGTAGGTACACGGAATCCAAATCATTGGCACCTTCACCAGTGTTAGTGCATGATTAGAGGAAACTTACTCTGTGCCCAGGCTTATGAAGGAGTTGATTGAAGACAAGGGAGTATGAAAGGGTGAAACATGAGCGATGTTAAATAAAAGAAAGCAAAAGAAAATGGGTGACAAATTAGGAAAATGAATATAAAAATGATAATCGATCTGGGATGTTAAGAAAGAAAATCTTTTAGGAAATCTCATTAAACATAGAAAAAGATGCTCTACAGTAAGCAATACACGATTATTGAGTCTTCAAAGCAGAACCATTTTTTTGTTTTTTTATTTTACATTTACAGTGGCATGCAAAAGTGGTCAAAATTACTGTTACTGTGAACAGTTAATCAAGTGGAAGATGAAATGATCTCCAAAAGGCATAAAGCTGAAGATGGCATTCATTTCTTTTGTATTTTAAGGCCTGTTTCAAACTTGCTTTGTTAATTCCGGTTTTGAGATCCGACAGAGAATCTCAAAACCGGAATTAAATGGATTAGTTTTGATTTTGCACATGAGGATGCATCCGTTCTGTTAGGATGCGGTTGTGTGAAATCAAAACGGAACAAACCAGATCCGTCACTGATTACATTGAAAGTCAATGGGTGACAGATACATTTTTTTAGGATCCTACAAAAACGCACCCGTCACCATTGAGTTACATTGTTTTAGTGACAGATCCGATTTGTCCCATTTCTATGATCAGACACAAAACCGCGGATCCGTCTGGTTTCCGTTATGTTGGATGGAAAACAAAGTCCTATTGACAGGATTTTTTTTCTGTTCTGCATAACGGAAACCAGATGAATCTGTTAGGCCCCTTTCACACGGGCGATGTTCCGCGCGGGTGCAATGCGTGATGCGAACGCATTGCACCCGCACTGAATCCTGACCCATTCATTTCAATGGGGCTTTTCACATGAGCAATGTTTTTCACGCAGCAGTTCGCCGTTGCGTGAAAATCGCAGCATGTTCTATATTCTGCATTTTTCACGCAGCCCTGGCCCCATTGAAGTGAATGGGGCTGCGTGAATAACGCATTGCATCCGCACGCAAGTGCAGATGCAATGCGTGATTCACTGATGGTTGCTAAGAGATGTTGTTTGTAAACATTCAGTTTTTTTTCACGCGCGTGAAAAACGCATTGAAACGCTTCGCACCCGCGCGGAAAAAACTGAACGAACGTACGCAATCGCAGTCAAAACTGACTGCGATTGCGTGCGGATTGGTGCGGATGCGTGCGGATTTTCCTGAACGCATCCGGACCAAATCCGGACACGCTCGTGTGAAAGGGGCCTTAGGCTTGCCCATAAACTTCTATTGTGACGGATCCAAATGGAATGCCTCTTAAAGGCCCCTTTCACACGGGCGAGATTTACGCGCGGGTGCAATGCATGATGCGAACGCATTGCACCCGCACTGAATCCTGACCCATTCATTTTAATGGGGCTTTTCACATCACTTCTGCGTTGCGTGAAAAACGCAGCATGTTCTATATTCTGCGTTTTTCACGCAGCCCAGGCTCCATAGAAATGAATGGGGGTGTGTTAAAAACGCAACGCATTGCATCCGCATGCAATCCACGCGTTTTTAACGCAACGCATCCTGAACAAATCCGCAACGCTCGTGTGAAAGAGGCCAAAGGCTTCCGTTTAGCATTCCGTCTATGAATTCCGTTATATACGGAACCTATAACAGAATGCCATAATGCTAGTGCGAACCCACCCTTACAATGTTGAAAAGTGCGTTTCATCTTTACCTTTATGCCTTTTGGAGATCATTTAATCTTCAACTTGCTTTACTGTTCAGTAATTTTGAACAGGGGTGCCTAAACTTTTGCATGCCACTGTATTACTAACACATCTGTATTCTAGCAGTGTAATTTATTACAACCTGCATCCATACATTTTGAACCTTTTCATTATCATGTAATCTCAAGTACAACTCCTTGTTCTAGTGTGCAAACAGAAACTCTTCTCTGTGGCTGACTTCCTGTAAAATGACATCATCACGGATGACATCATCACCAATCAGATCTCTCCTGTGAGCTCTTAGGACCCTCCCTACTCTCCATTATCCTCTGTATATCCCTGCATTCTTTTATACATATGGCTCACCTATGTAAAGCACCCGAAATGCAGATATATAGTAGGTAAGTGTATACAGTGATTAGCTGCCATTATATAAACCTCCTGACTCACATTGCCTGTCTATGCCATCTGTGTGTGCTGACTCTCCAGTATAGTTCAATGGGATGTAGCTTCACACTGGTCTCCCTGCCTCCTACATGTAAGAGCTGAAAGGGGAGACGACAGGGCAGAGAGGGCAGTCAGGCTGAAGCTACATCACACAGAAGAACATTGAGGCCCTGCAGTATGAGGGGACAGCAGCTGTGTCACTAATCTGTCATGGCTGCCCTTCCACAGGACTCAAAGCAGTGCAGTGAGTTAAGACTTTGCCCCCTCTGTCTCTGGAAAGCCAGGAAGGATGGAAAATGTAACATTCATTAGAAAAACTATATCTTATGGGAGAAAGAATGAAGATTGCAGACAACCCACAAATTACACATCAAACAATACAGGAATATACAAAGCATACACAAGAGCCGCTAACTTATTTTTTAAATATTTTCTATCCTACACTATATAGGGAAAGAAATCCAAGACTGCAGAGTTCCCATTGAAATCAATTGCACGCAGTTTGTGGGAAGTTTTCGGTTCGGAATACACACTGAAATCCACATGAAAATTTTGTATTGTGATCATTCCCTAAAATACCATCTACCACTGACCCCTGGAGGAGCCATACATCTTGGAGGACTATATGCAGAGTTGTAATGTACGCACCTGCCACTCTCATTCTCATGACTATATGTCACATAACTATAAATGCAAGACTGCTCCCAGAACTGCAGGGCAGCCACCTCTTCACATACTCTACTACGGGCGGCTACTACTGGCAGCCTTGACTTGCTGATCAGTAATCAGGGGTTCCCCATTCTGATAATAGGACATCCCAGAGTTGGGACACCCACATATCGATAATGTATCCTGTAGATCAGCCATCAAAGTGAAAATAATTTTACTTAAAGAACATGTATGGTGCTCTATGGGGTTTTCACAGGGTTAAATATCGTTGACCTATCCTCAGGATAAGGCATCATAGGTGGGAGTCCGATTTCTAATACAACCACTGATCAACTACTTGAAAGGCCCAGGCGCCGCAACCTCTTCCTTGTTCAGTGATTTCTTGTACCTCGGCCTTCCTATGGCTCAGTCTTATTAAAGTGAACGTGACTGACCTACAAAACCAAGTACAGCCGCCATACGGTATGCTGGTATACTATGAAGAGGCTGAAGCACTCATCCTAGCACTGCAGTCCCATCAACAGCTGAACATGTTGGTACTGAGATTTGAACCCCCCCAATCTCATATTGATGACCTATTCAGAGGACAGGTTCTCAATATTTAAAGAAAAATTATTCTCTGACCTGTTAGAAAGGTACATGATGTAATCTGCAGTGAAGGTAATCCTCATACCAGGGACTGTATTTGCGAGTTATAACCTCCCGTTTGATCCTTAGCTGTGTCATGTGACCAACACTCTGACTTTTCAAATAACACAGCATCTTATGTGTGACAGGAAGTCAGTTTCTCTATGTATTCAAATGGGAGACTCAATGTCAGTCTTAGGGTCCATTCACACGTCCTGTTTTTCTTTCCTGATCCAATCCGCATCTGATCCGCAAATCATGCGGATAGGATGCGGATCCATTCATTTCAATGGGTCCTGAAAAAATGCGGACAGCACTCCGTATACTGTCCGCATCCGTTGTTCCGTTATGCGGATCCGCAAAAAAGATAGAGCTGGTCCTACTTTTGTCCGCATATGCGGTCCGTGGTCCCATTATAGTCAATGAGTCTGCAAAAAATGCGGCTGATATGCGGAATGCATCAATATGTCATCTGCATATCATCCGCAATTGCGGATCCGTTTCCAGGAAATAGAAATACCCTACCAACATATATTCCTCCTTCCTTTTTTTGCGGAAAAACGGAACGGATGCGGATGTACAATTGGTAAAAATGGAAGGTTTTTGCGGAAACACGGATCCGCAAAAAACGGACTGAAAATCTGGAAAAGAAAAATACGGACGTGTGAATGGAGCCTTATAGGAAGTAACTGACTTCCTGTCCTGTGTTGGAGATCAGAGTGTTGGTCACATGACACAGCTGAGAATCTGAAGGGAGGTTATAACTCACAAATACAGTCACTGGTAAGAGGATTACCTTGACTATAGTTTACATTATATGCCGTTCTAACAGGTCAGAGAATAACATTTTTTTTGTGGGAGTGCTTTTTAACTCCTGGAAACCCCTTTAAGCTTCTATGTCTCGTCTACCAGGCAGCTCTATGAACTACATAAGGTTGAGACTACGCATAGACTTTTGTTCCGCCCCACAGCTGCTATAGCAACAGTCACAAAACTTTTTTCACCCTGACTTTCTAATTGACATATTCTTCCTATGATGACTGAAATTTACCTTTGGTCTATGTGCAGTCCCAATTTTTAGGCTACTGCCAACTGGTGAGGTCACGGCGCGTCTGCGACAAGGCCGTGTTGACGTATGGGCGCAGCGGGCTCTCATTAAACTAATGAAGGCCACACTGTTTAATCAGTCTGCATTGTTAATGGACGCACAACATCTTTAAACCTCAACACGACTGCACCGTGTAGTCATACCCTCCGTCTAGGGCTGACACTACAGTGCAAGGAGTGATCACATGATTGACCAAAGTTACAGATAGGAGGTCATATGAGCTGACGATCATTGGCATCATCAGTTAACGCATTTCTATTCTGTTGCGGCAGTCACATGAAAAAGCCATAGACTAATAATCTGCAATGCAATTTCCACTAAATATTGCAGATGAGATTACAATTAGTGCCAGCCATCCTATGACACCACAGTAGTTATCAGTGAGGGGAAAACCTGCCACTGGAATCACACAAAAAATCGCTAAATGTGATCACATCAGGAACCTGCTGCTAACACCAAAGGCATCTGCTTCAATGAGTGTGCAACTGCTGTGTGTGCCTGAGATCATATGACAGCAGCAACACCCATCTGCATACACTGCAGGCCCCAAGTCAGTGTGCGCCCGGAAGACCCCATATTCAGCCCTGGTCCGCGTTGTAACCCGTAGACCAAAGTCAGTCAAGGAAAGCAGAATGTGTACAACACTTGAAAACCGATTCTACATCTCCGATCACTACATGAGAACGAGCTCTTACCATCCTGCAAACCGGAGCCGTCAGCCAGAATGGAAGTAGCGAGAGAGCACTCTGACCAATAGGAAAGCAAGAGAGCGCTTTGACCAATGGAAACGCAACAACCGACGCCAATCACAAGATGGCGCCAAGAGCCAATCGGGATTCTGTACCGCCCGCCGATCGAGGGCGGAGCACGTGACCAAATGTCTACGGGGCACAGGAAGTATCAAACTTGCACAACAGTGGACAGCTGTGCTGGTATACTACGATCTATGTTGAAGTATACCCTCCTGAAATGGGTCATGTGACTTATTCCCGCCTTTACCTTACAAGAGATATTGAGGCGGATAGGTTGATGCCCTGGTCACCAACAGTTTAGAGTGAATGGTTTACCTCAGTAAATGCCAATAAACATGAAGTGTATCATACCAGGCGGACACTTGAAAGGTATTGAGGTCTAATGCAGATAGCTCCCTGCCATGTTGAGTCTGACAACAACCTGAGGAGAACATATTATCTTCCCACATCTCAGTGACCTGTAGGGACTTTTCATGGTGATGGGTGACTTTCTTTTCTCAGCTATGGAAGCTGTAAAATGTCGTCAGTGGACGGTTTGGGCTGCTCTTACTTATTCCCTGTAGCCCATTTGGTTACATGTGTGTGAGGGAAGCGCTGCCTGTTTTTGAGACCTTGTTCACATTTCCATCTTTCACAGACACAGCTTAGCTGCATTTTTCACGGACAGCACACAAACCCGTTGATTTTAATCTGTTCACACATCACTGTCAGTAGTTTTTCACTGACCATGGATCAGTAAAAAAAAAAATCACAGTGACAGGTACTACTTTTGTCCATGATGTAGACCAAACACGCCCATTGAAGTCTGTGGGTCACAACATCCATGTTCGGTCCATGTTTGGTCCGTTTTTTTCACTGAGCATTAGCAGAAGATAGTCTGGAAATTAATTTTCAGTTGAGCATTGCCTGTGGAATACGGATGATACACAGGGCAAAAAATGGACACACGGATGAAACATGGACGGATTTTTCCACAGATGTCAAACGGACATGGAAATGTGAACGAGGCCTGAGTTTGAGCGGTGACCATGCACAACCATGGTCAAGAGGAGTTTGAATAAAGTAGCGGTCCAGCTACATTCACAGCTGGTGGGCCTGACAGAGATGGCTGAGTACAGTGCTTGGTTGTTTCACCAATATCACCAACTCTTGTTATGGGTGATTTAATATCCCCATTGATGATCCTATCTCCCATCAGCCTCTCATTTTCATTCTATAACCTCCTCTCTTGGCCTATCACAACTTACTTCTTCACAAACAGGGCAATACACTTGATCTAGTCTTCTGTCACTGCTCAGTCTCAAACTTTAGTAACTCATTCTTCCCGCTTTCTGGCCACAATCTTCTTTCATTTACTATTAAGACCTCTCACTATTCTCACGACAACCTACACATTAACTGCCGGCAACTCATTGACACCCTACAGTTAGCTCTTACCCCAATCTCTTCCCTCTCCTGTCCAGACATGGCTGCCAATCACTACAACCATACCCTCAAAACCACCCTAGATGAAGCAGCTCCAATATCAATCCAACCCTCCCGATACAGAACATGGCAACCCTGGCATACACCTGAAACGCGTTTTCTCCAGTGGTGCTCCAGATGTGCAAAACGCTTATGGATAAAATCATGAAAATTAGCAGACTTTCTCAATTATAAATTTATGTTTGAAATGTACAATTCGGCCATCAACATTGCCAAACAAAAGTACTTCACCTCTCTCATCTCCTCACTCTCAAATAACCCAAAACGAAGAGTTCTGTAACTAAGCCCTAAAGTTCCAGAACCCGTCACTGACCTCTACATTGACATGGCCACTTACTTCAGAGACAAGATTGGCAATATCCGGAGGGAAGTAATCTCCCCAGTCCCCAACCAATTTTAAATCCTCCTCCCTCCCACACTTGCACATGCTCTCTCTCCTCTTTTGACCCTATAACAGATGAAGAAGTCTCCAGATTTCTCTGTTCTTCTCGACCCACCATCTGCAGCAGTGATCCTATTCGCTCACACCTCCTCCAGTCCCTCCCCCCAGCTATCACTCACCTTACTACAATATTTAACCTCTCTCTCTTCTGGTAGCTTTCTGTCCTTTTTCAAACATTCTGTTATAACCCCACTACTAAAAAAAACCTGTGCTGCTAACTACTGAACTGTTTCTAACCTCCCCTTCATCTCTAAACTCCCTGAACGTCTTGTCTACTCTTGCTTAATAAGCTATGTCTCTGCAAACTCTTCTTGACCCCTTACAATCTGCCTTTTGCCTTCTCCACTCTACAGAAACTGCCCTTGCTATGGTGTCTAAAAATCTCCTGACAGTAAAAAAGAATGGCAATTATTCTTTTCTGATTCTTCTGTATCTCTCTGCAGTGTTTGATACCGTAGACCACAAACTCCTCCTCACCATGCTCCACTCAATTGGCCTTAAGGACACTGCTCTCTCTTGGTTCTCTTCCTATATCTCAGGGCTATCAATCTCTTTAGTGTATCATTCACTTGGTTCTACTTCTTTTCCTCTTGATGCTGGTGTTCCTCAGGGTTCAGTACTAGGTCATCTACTCTTCTCCCTCTACACAACCCCCATTGGACAGACAGAAGATTTGGCTATCAGAACCATCTCTATCCTGACGACACCCAACTATACACTTCATCCCCTGACATCACCTCTGCTTTACTCCAAAACACCAGTAATTGTCTGGCAGCAGTCTTTAATATCATGTCCTTTCTATATCTAAAACTGAGCCTCTCAAAAACTGAACTTCTTGTCTTTCCCCATTTACTAACCCACCTAAACATGATATTTCAACTTCGATCTGCAGCACTCATAACTCCTGGGCAACACGCCATGTCTTGGGGCCACGTATGACTCAGGACTTTCCTTTCTTCCCCATATTCAGTCACTTGCCTCAGTTTTGTCATCTGCACCTCAAGAATATCTCCAGAATCCGCCCTTTTGTTAGAGTGCAAATGGCAAAAACTCTTGTTGCATTGATTCATTCTCGTCTTGACTACTGCAACTCATTACTAATCGGTCTCCCTCTCTCTAAACTCTCCCCCCTTCAGTCTGTCCTAAATGCTGCAGCCAGGTTCATCACTTCACCGGTTGACCATCCACCACAGAATTACAGTTCAAACTTCTCATCCACACCCACAAAGCTCTCCACAGTGCTGCACCTCCATACATCTCCTCCCTCATCTCCGTCTACCACCCTACTCGTGCTCTCCATTCTGTCAGTGACGTAAAATTAAAATTATCCATAATTCGTACCTCTCACTCCTGTCTTCAAGACTTTTCTCGATCTGTGCCTACTCTCTGGAATGCTCTGCCCTGGAATATCAGGTTAATTTCCACCTTCCCTACCTTCAAATGTGCCTTAAAAACACATTTTTTAGGCAGGCTTATCAAGCTTCCTAAAATGACTTTCCCTGAGTAACCCCTCCACTACCAATATCTTAGACCTGAACTCAATCTTCTAACAGTTCTATACCTGAAGCAGATTTGCCTACACCACTGCTTTCAGTACAATAATGGCTTGAATCCTACTTATCACAATCAACTACCTAATGTGTCACCCATATTTCCTCATAGATTGTAAGCTCCTGCGAGCAGGGCCCTCACTCCTAGCGTTTCAGTTGTATATTAGCCAGTAACTTTTCATTTGTTTCCTGCCAGAAGTTCTAT
Organism: Rhinella marina; assembly: GCA_900303285.1. Taxonomy (NCBI): domain Eukaryota; kingdom Metazoa; phylum Chordata; class Amphibia; order Anura; family Bufonidae; genus Rhinella; species Rhinella marina. The sequence continues at coordinate 4,087 of ONZH01014940.1, read as the reverse complement.
GGTTTCACCATATTTAGGTAATATTACTATATTAGCTAGTTATGTTGTGATGTATTTTGTTCTGTATATGAAGCCTCTGAATCTGTAAAGTGCTGCAGAGTATGGTGACGCTATAAATATAAATATAATCATTATTATTCATATATAATAGGGAATTACATTTTCTAATATACATCAATCAGAATAACATCATGTTTGGTACAATGGCAGCTGCCATATAAGGCACCAAGATGATGTGTTGGAAGCAGAAAAAATGCCAAATGACGTAACAGAAAAAAAAATATCAAAATGGCCGTTTCACAATAACTTCTCTTACCTAAAAGGAAATAAAAACTATAGATCGTCCTGCAAAAAAAAATTAGCCCCCACACAACTCAGTAGACGAAAACGTTATGGGGATCAGAATATGGTGATGTAAATTTTTTTTTCATAGTTTTAATTTATTTTTACAGTATTTAGACATACAAAACCTATATGTAGTATTGTCGTAATCATACTGACCCAGAGAATAAAGGGCACAGGTCGGTTTTGCAGCAAGGTGAACGCCATGGGACAAAACCCGTAAAAGTATGGAGGAATTGCCTTTTTTTTTTCAAATTCCACCCCATTTGGAATTTTTTCCCTCTACTTGTGTTGAGATATATAATTGAAGGTGAAATACTCTATACGATAATAACAGGTAACCTCAAAAAGTTGCAAAGGCCCTATTTAGTGACTTTTTGAAGCCAGAGTTCTGGAGTACAGGACATGATAAATTTCTCCCACAGTGCATCACAGCTTAGAGTATCCACGGTGATCCCTGTCCACCATCATAACACCTACAAGGAGCACATAAGCAGGAGAACTGGTCCGTGGAGCAAAGGAAGAAGGCAGCCTGGTCTGCATCTTACTTTTACAGCGTTGTGAACGGCTTACCTGAGAAATAGATGGCATCAGGATGCATTATGAGGAAAAGGCAAGCTTGCATCAGTAAGTGTGATGATCTAGGCCAGCACTACTCAACTGGTGGACTGCCATCCAAATGCAGACCACAGGCACCAACTGTACTAACACCTTTTGTCCAAAAAATGCAATAGTATACACACAAAGCAACAAGTATAACACCTGTGCTACTTCCCACATCATCCTTGCCCAGGGATGAGAACAGTAGAAGGGACCTACCACATCAGCATATATATTGGTGTTTAACTCCAAAGTACTCTGTGGGTGCTGCAGGAGCAGAGGAGAGCAGGACTGGGTTAGCCCATCTCCTCATAGTCTTCCACTTCACTTCAGCATGATCAGAGAAAGCTTAACAGGTTTTCCCATCTTATAAAGTGATGGCATAGACATGATCACATTCAGTCCTCAGAATAAAGGGACTGCAGTGCTGGAGCAATGAACTGCCTATGGTCCCATTCAATTATTGCAGTTTCCTGCACAGTGGGTGGCCAGGGTACCATTGTGTAGTGGGAAAACTGGAAGTGATTCAATAACCTTAGGGCTCATGTACACGAACGTATTTTCTTTCTGTGTCCGTTCATTTTACGTGACCATTCACTTCAATGGGTCCACAAAAAACCCCGAAGTTACTACGTGTGCATTCCGTTTCCGTAAGTCCGTTCTGCAAAAAAATAAAACATGTCCTAATTATTGTCCGCATTACGGACAAGGATAGGACTGTTCTGTTAGGGGCCGGCTGTTTCTGTTCTGCAAAATAAGGAATGCAAATGATGTCATCCGTTTTTTTTTTTTGCAGACCACAAAATACATACGGTCGTGTTAATGAGCCCCTTAAAGGGGTTTTCCAACTTCAATGTGCTTTTAATTCCCACACACCCAGTGGGGTAGGGGTGCATCTAGCCTTTCTGCTGCCTGAGGAAAAAACTGATGCCAATTTCTTAACCTAACCCCCTTTGCCACAATGAAAGCGCTCATTTGCCCATGACCCTTCCGCTGCCCTCCTCTTGCCTCACCTGGCCTCATTGGTGGTGCACCCCTGCAGTGGGACCTTCCAAGGGAAGCATACCTAACTGCTTCTTGATTCAGTCTCTATGGGTCCATCATTGTCTTCACCATTCTTTATACAAACATGGGGTCACATGTGTAATTTATGCATAATTTCTGGCATAACGTTATGATAAATCTGTCCCTGACCCACTTTTCTTACCAGTTAAATATAACTTTAATAAAAAATATAATATATAATGTTAAATAAAATATACATTTAGATTAATTGTGTACTGTGTATATATACGTTTTTATTGGAGTGGTGGATTTATTGTGATATACACAGTTGTGACTCTGTTAGAGCCATTTGTATACAGTATTGGTAGAACTTTTCTACGCTACAAAAGTGGTAAGAAGCATTTTTTTAAATTTTTCCCTTTGTGTTACAGCTTTTCAATAAATAAAGTGGTGTAAACCTAGATGTATGTTAACAAATTTAGGCCTAAGTCAAACCGCCATATTAAAAATTGTCAGTGATGTGGCTGCAATATATGATTTTAATACTCAGTGGGGTCCATATCTTTATGTAGGACACTGACCTGACGACAGTCTACGACTATTTTCTACAATGGGCTCTAGGTCCACGTTCCATGAGGCACAGACCAAAGTAGTCCGTTCTGTAAGAACTGATGTACATAGGTGTGAACTGCACCATTGACTTTTATGGGTTCATGTGTTGTCTGGCGTGTGCAGTCGATTGTACACACAGATGGAAAATATGGCCATCTGAATCATCCCTGACAACTGAGATCTAGAAAATGTTGAACTGAAAAATATGTTAAAAAAACGTAACTGCGTAACTTTTAATAAAACGGTTCACTTCATAAGCAGAAGTACATGTGACCCAAGTAGTACTTGTATAAAATGTCAGCTAGATGAAATAGAAGTTATCGGCCTGCTTTTTCAAATCCAATTCATAAAGTTTATCTATGTACGTTAAAATAATACGATTATGTGAAGTTTCTTCTGTAACAAGTTTTATGCATATTTTGCTTATTCACCAACCTGAATTCTTGTCTCTTATGTTAGTGTTTGGAAAAGCGCTTCACTCCCTTTCACGAATTGGTGAAGAACTGTGGTTTGACCCATTAGAAAAAGGAGTAAGTTTTACAGGTTTCTATCATATTTTGTGATATAAAGCATCTGGCACATCATAGTGACATGTCAGAATAGAGGGGTCCTTAGGATGATCAAATCCATAGAGGCACAGTGCTCTTGTGCCCTTTCTTTTGTTCTATCAAAGAATCGATTTAAGACGTTTTTATTTAGTGTGAAACACGAGCAGTAGCAAATTAAGAAAAGCACTGTTTTCTATATCTTTAAAAAAATGAATTACAACGTGAACATATAAATGTCAAAATGTGATCTAAAATGAGCCTTATACCAGTACATCAATGAAAAAAGCTATGGCTGTTGAAATGTGGAGAGGTAAATATGGAGAAACTTAGTGATGGACATTTATTAAGACTGGCATACTCATGGTGGTCATACCCAGAAGCAGAGCAGCAGCAAGCATGAGCCACTGCTATGTTAGTAACACCCCTTACACCCTCTCCTTTTTGGCTCAGCTGCAAACATTTCTTCATAAGAGTTGGTACATTAATTCCCCAGATCTCTCTTCTGGAACACAACCTTTCCAGTTCACCAAAAAAAGGTTTTACCTCTGACTTTATTCATGTCCAGAGTATACTTGACCTCGCACTTATTTTCAGCACCAACTGGAGTAGGAACAGGAACAAAACAACTGGAGTAACTGTTGAACACAAATGCCCTAAATGGTAACATAAAAACAATTAGGGATGCATAAAGAGGAAGAGAGACGCAACTTATAAAAGACTGGATTCAACTGTCTGAAAACCTTAAAAAGACCAATGAAACAGGGTGCCAACTGGTACGAGGGTACTTTTAGTCTGACGTTTTTGAAAGAAAGCAACATCTTGTCCCCAGGAGAAAATTGAGGTGGAGTATTGGAATCATTGGACCTCTTCATGTGAGCAGATGCTTGTAACAGGGAAGCTTTAGTCTCCTGCCAGATCTGGAAGTAATTATTGACAGTGGATTTGGCTGCCAGGACTCCTGAAGAGGACAGATATCAGAA